>JALXJV020000016.1:7213353-7383729 GCA_024633595.2 Lepomis macrochirus
ATCACAGCACCTAAACATACAATTCACAGACATAGGCAATCAGCTTCTCTTTTCAGACTTTGAGCTAAACTAAACTGAGCTAAACATGTCCCAGACACATTTGCTGACTGTACAGTAATTTAAGCTGTTTGGGACCAACGTTAATGTTACAGTTGTTTCTGTTATACTGATATATTGCTGTTATATACTCCACCATTTTTATGTCTATACAGATATATAGAGATACCAAGTATGTAAACATATACAGATATTTATCCTCAATTTAAAGAATAAACACACGTTTCCTCACAGGAAAGCGACATAAATATCACCTCAAACATTAAGAAATGTGAACCCGCTCTCTCAAATGCATGACTTGGATGCTTTTCAGCCATGGACTTTTTAAACTGTATTCTTGACCTCTGTCTGCAGCAGACCTCAAAAAGCTTCTCTGTTTTCTTTGTGGTTACAATCCTAAAGCCAGGCAGTCTGAGTCTGCCTAAAGTAAAACACTCATCTGGGATTATGAGCCATTTATTAATCTCAACTCAGTAATACCATGAGAGCCTCGCTTCTGAATCCAATGAATATTTCACACTTTCATTTCGTATGCAATCTCTGGTGCTCAGAAGTCTGTGTTGCTGGGTGTCATTCTGCACAGTTTTATTTTTGTGTGTTTGTGTGTCCCACTATGTGTGTGTTTTGTGGAATTTGTGAACCCAGTATTGAAATGTGTATTTTGTAGTATGCATGTGCTTTACATTGTTTTCTGTGCTGCAAAGGTTTATGAAGGGATATTAAGAAAAAGCATTATCCTTTTTTGTATGAATACAATAAGAGACAGTTCAGGATAGAGTTTAGACAAAAATGCAAAACTGTCAATAAATAAAGTATGCATCTTTAGGGATCCCCCACACACATAAAAAAAAAAAAATACTTTTGTGCTCTAGTAAACAATTTGATCATAAACACATTGTATAGATACAAATGGTGACGACACAGCAAAAAAGTCAAAACAAATTTATTTACTTTTACTGTACACACGTAACATGTTTTATACTTCCTGTGAATACAATCCAATTAATTTAATTTCCCTTCTGTATATATGTTGTGTTAACACCCTATTTTGAAAACAGGACATTGTCACATGTATCCTCACGCTAATTTCACCAAGTCCGATGGAATATTGATAATTCATTTGATAATGTGTATTGAATGTGGTGCTCGTATGGCGTAAAGTTAAGACTTCATAGCCTCTCTTTAGGCAAGACTCTCATCCTGCAACACTTGTCCTGTGGTTGTCTCGAGTTTGAAGTGTGTGAGCGTGCGAGCTTGCAGCAGCAGGGAGCAGTGGCACAAAACATAACTTTAGAGGTCTTTCGGTTCATTTTGAAACTATGGAGGAACAACTGTGGCAGGCCACAATACGCTCCGCAGTTTATGGGAAACACTGTACAGAGAAAGCCACAAAAATGATCATAATCAATAACTAGCAACTCGCAAGCAACAGACTGAACTGTGCTCAACATCAGAGCATGATGCTTTCTGACATACATACTGAAGAGCATTTGAATTGTAATGCGACAGCCTAGCTTAGGAAAAAACAACCACTATATAAATCAGTGACAACAAATGTTTGAACAGAACAAAGTGCTTAGAAACAGCACAGTGATTCCTAAATTTAATAAGGGATGAAGATCGAGAAAATATATTACAAAATGCACATTTCTCTCTCTCTGTCTCTGTTTTACCATGTGCGGCTGCAGCCTTTATGTTAATTGTTAAAAAACTGCATTTAATTCAGACTTGTGCCATGTTGGAAGTTATGTGACAACATTACTAGGGCCAACCTAGTAAAACAGCCTTCATGAACTATCGTAAAAGTGACAAAGGTGCATATATTAAGACATAAGACCAACATGTTCAATTTCTATCACATTACCGGAAAAGGGGTGCATGTCTCGTGGAAGCAGGGGTTTGTGCCAACTGTGGCCAAACAGCCCTGGAAATCCTTAAGAGTACATTTGGGCTCTGCCCAAAATCATTCCCTTCTTCCCTCATTCACTATTCCCTAAATAATAGAAACTTAAGAGTTTACTCTATAGTGAGCAGTAAAGTGAGATTTTAGACACCATCATTTGGTGTAGTGCATGGATGTATTGTGCCATTCTACATCTACAAAATATAGGGAGTTGCATTGTAGGATTTTTACCAGAAAATAGTGTACACGCCATAGGAAGTACTTTTTTGGTCGAAGTGACAACTAGCAAACAGCAGGACCAGTGTGCATGCTGCTCTACAGAGTCTCTACAAAACCATGGCAACAGGCTCTCATAATAGTAATCCCCTAGGTCAGCTGCGGAGTCACTAAGTCATATGGTCCCTGCTGCGGCTTAGTGTATCATGTAACACAAGATTCTAAACATTTCTCATTTAGCTAGACTTACACTAACAAAATTATCTTTGTCACAAGATCTGAAAACAAAGATTTGAACTATAACATTTTATATGAACAGAAGCTCCTGTTAGACAGAGATGGAGAGAAAGAGAGAGTTCTTCCTAAAGGTTCTCACAGCCCCGAGAGAAATACCAACTAATGCAACTTTGTTCTTAATTAGTGCAGAGAATCTCCAACAAACCCTGCAGTATATATACACATCCTTACAGGCATACAGTATGAGGCGAGGACAGGGAAATATACTATACATTACATTTTCTAGCCAGTAGGTTCTTCAAGATTTTTAAGTTGTGACCTAAATGAAAGATTCAGTTCACTATAGGGCTCATTAAAACATGTTGATACTGTTTTAATGTGCAGAGCCACCAAGAGAAGGTTCAAGATTCATTTGAGGTCCTAAGCAATGGTTCAAAAAGCCCCTAATCTAGGCCATTTATCACATTCTAATAATGCCGGAGTCCATGAGACGGTGTGAAAAAACTAGACTTTCCAAAAATGAAAAATGACACATTCCTCGGGGGGAAAAATAAGAATAAACGGGGAATATATGGATTGAGTTTGCAGAGTCTCCAAAAGTGAATTGCTAATGACACTGCCTAACGCTGAAGGCAAGTTAAAACCTTTTCCTTTTGAATTTTGCTTGCGAGGCAATATTCTATCCAAGGGAGTGGCTTGTAGCCCACTGCAGCTCAATGCTCTAGAGTCTGAGCACACACACATAATTCAAGACACAGATACCCGCTCAAACGTTCATCCAACCACATGCACCCTCAAAAGGATTATACTCATTCTAAGAGAGGCTTCCAGTAGGCTTGGGTGGTATCTTTTTGTTTAATACCCTCCTGACAGTTCACCCGGGTATAAAGTATATGAGATATTTGCGTCACAAAAAAAAAACAAAAACAATGTAAAAGCTGAGCTGCTAGTGATATAAGTCATTGTACCATGTATACTACCTTTATTTATACTTATAAATATAAATGGCGTAGTGATGCAATGGATGCAATGGATAAAACGCCTGCCTTTGGTGTGAGAGACCCAGGTTCAATCCCGCATTGTGACCCATCCACCATTGTGTCCCTGAGCAAGAACGCCTGGTTGCTCCAGAGGCGTACGACCTCTGACATGTATAGCAATTGTAAGTCGCTTTGGATAAAAGCGTCAGCTAAATGAATAAATGTAATGTAAATGTAACACGGCTGTTTGAGTAAATGAGTAAATGTTTGTGGTCAGCTTATAGTCACATCAAACCACCGAGTTCCTCATTCACAAAGTTTGTTTCTATATTAAAGGAAGTAAAAATTAATGAAGTAAAACTATCTCACCAGTAAAAGCAGGAGTAAACATAAAACATCACACTCGGCGCAGAGAGGTTCTCACCTTGTCCTTGTCTTCCACCAGATCGCTGAGTATATCATCGGGGTCCAGAATCCCTCCGTCACAGTATTCAACATGGTGAGTCCGAACCAGAAAATCTCCTTCCTATGACACAGGACACAACCAACGTAAATCAACGTGTGAATAACCACCTACTAATCACCCCCCCCCCCCATTTTAATTTCAGTATATGCACATATCTTCTACTTCTTTAAATGGTGGCCGTAGGTGTCACACCCATGCCTATCACCATCTAAATAAGTCAAGTCATAAGTACAGAGGCCTCAATAGTAAAATAAAAAGATGATGGTTGATGGTGCAACAAAACAGTCACTGTAATTTTATAAAAATAATGAAGAGTATATAACATTTTGTCAATCTGAAACTTCCTTCACTGACCTAACTTTGTATTTATCTTGTAGCTTAAACTCTGGGTAAAACAGTTTAGCGTCTTGCCTGCTTAATGTGATGTATTTCCAAACAAAAACGAGACAATGGAATAATGTTATACCACAGGGAGGTTTCATCAAAACACAAAATGAAGAAAGGCAGGTTCTCATGATTGAATTTAAATGATTGATTAAATTTTTAAAATTTGCATTCAAATGGTGAAACAATCGCATGGAGTCTTTTCCTAGTAGTATAATAACTTGGGTTTTGTAAAATTACAGGTAAACATACATTATGCTATGGAAACTTAAACAAACTATAATAAAACTAAATTTTTATTTCATGAGGACTTAAAAGCAAAAGGTCTCCACTACTGGTTAAAAACTCCTTCCCCCTTTGCTCCTTATTTACACACCTCCCTCTGTTCAGCTCCTTCTATTTCTGCCCTCTTCTTTGTTTCATTCCTCCTTACATCTTCCACATCTTTCCCCAGGTGCCTTGTACAGATTACAACTCCAGCCTGGCCCATTCGCTTTCCCTCCTCACTCCCCTTCTCCGCTGTGTTGGGTCTGTGATTAATGACATCGACACTGCACTGGACAGCTGACTACATAGAGCTGGTTGTAGAACAACATATTGAGACAACACACACATTCAAACGCACAAGCACACACGCACATACAAACCCACAAGCAGCCTGAGGCAGGGTATGAAGGAAAACGTTACAGGGTGCTGCTCCATTAAATCACTCTTTCAGGGTCAGGTGTTTGTCACTGCTTTTTCAAAAACTCCCATCAGGAAGAGGGTAAGACAGAGCGCTGCCAGTCTCAATGTTAATACCAGTCCATACAGTAAACTCAGCTCTGCAACAAAACCGTTGCTATGAATCACTTATCCTACTCGCACTTTTTAAATCATTTTATAATGTCAAAGCGTTTATTTGTACAGTTATTCACATATATCTTTTCTGGTCTGTTTTAAAGACAAATCAACAATCCAGGACCCAACATTTGAAGCTGCTTGGCTGTATCTTAAAAATGAGTTTTGGTCATGCAACTTAACTGTGTTCGTTAAGGCTAGGCACAGAAATACAGTGAAATAACAAGTTCTTTTCCCCCAGAAGTCATGTTTGGTTACGGTTACTGCACAGTGCTTTGTAAATGCACTTAGTTAAAAGTTAAACTAGTATTAAGTGTTGTTAAACTTGTTCTATTGTAAAATCACTGTTACCATACTTCAATTAAACCGTACTTCATTGGTAAGTGGACTGAGAAATGGCCCACTCGTTTATGTGTTACATGGGGAAAAATTCAACATACAATGTTCTGTCATGAGTTTCATTCTTCACTGCCAGCTGACGCCAGCTGACTTGCAAGTTCCTTAAACATGTAATAAAAATTAAACATTGTTGTGTTTGCTTGCTTTAGATAAAGTATTTATCCCAAGTTAAATATAGCCTGAATCCATAAAAAACTTTTTTCCCTCCTATTATTTCACAAAACAAGATATCTCAGTGGCTTTTCAACCATCAGTGTTGAACAAGACTCCGACACTGTGGCTGTTTACACTGTTAAATTGTCTCTCCCTCTTCCTCCCTCCCTGCTGGAATTCATTGTATGACTCCATTGTAACACTGACTTGGCTGACACCCAGGCCAGATGTATGAGGGAGAGAGATTTTCAAACACTGCATTTACATTGTTTTACTTACTCTTTTGAAAAAGTGTTTATCTTCCTTGAGCACTATCAGGGTGTTGGGGCATATTAACTCTGGGACAACACGTGAATGGTTTTATGATTACTAGGGGAAAATGTCAGTGCTAAAAGTGTCATGTAAATTTTGTGCATCTTTTCTGCCCTCAGCTTTGCACATAACATCTCACATCTTGAGACCAGTGTTGTTTTTCATGACAGCTGGGGGTTCAGAATAAGTTCCAATAGTTTTAAATTTTAGCCTATAGTGGTTTATAGGAAAGTACTCAAGCCATCATCCACACAAGCAGTGAGTCACTGCACTGTTTATTGACTATGCCTTGACAAAAATACATGATAAACTCTACCATTTTTACATTTTTAAAAGCTAACAAGACTACAGAGAAGCACAGTTACATTTTCTTTGGCTTGCTTAAAGAAAAACATTACATTCCAGATATTATTCCAGTAAGTGAACACAAGCAAGAAAACATTTTTTATATCAACAAAGCCCACTATGATCATCACATCCACATCCACAGCCCTAGAGGAGCCAACTTTTTTTCTTTTCTTCCAATTATTTTTTCCACTCATGCAGGAAAAAAATGTGTCACCTGACAAAGATCTACTGGCTCTAATTAATAACCATATTAGTCATTTATCAAGCAAAAACTCATTTATCTGTTTAAGTGATGGCATGTTGTCGCTCAGACGGAGGTGTCTTTTGTGTTAATGCTCTTTACACCTTCATTCAGACATGACATTCAAGGAAAGAGCTGCATGTTTGCACGATATTTGGCCCCCGTGAGATAGAGAACGGACAGCAGAGAGTGAGTGACAGACAGAACGGCGGTGAGTCAAAAATGTTATGACAGCAAGGAAGAAGAGTGTTTTTTGTTCTCTCTCAGGCTGCATCAATGATTTATATTTAAAACTTACTTTACCATCGAAGCCTAATTAATGACTGTTGTGAGCTCGAGGCACACTCCCTCTCATTACTCACAGTGAATCCATTAATATATTTTGTCATCAGTCTCATCATGTAACGTTATTAGAGAGCAAACTCTGCTGCCTGTATTATAATATCCAACAGTGCACACGAACTCTGAATGACAGAACAATAAGTTGGGACTCCCGTTTAATGCTCACATGTGGTATGTAAAAGATTTTGCTGGATATTGCTGGTTGGCAGAAACACAAGAAAGACTGACTGTGCACAGGCTTTTTAACCTCTTTAGTTCCAGTCACACCCCATAGGACCAGGGGCTACACTGAACAGAGAAGAATCTCCTTAACAACTTCAAATTGGCTCTTTCACAGTGTTTCCTGGTTTATTAAACTGATTCTGTGTATAACACATTATGATACAAAATTTCAAGTAGGGCCCAATCACATTAGGGCTGGACGATATCGCCAAAAATGTCATCACGATAAAAAGTTCTTTTGATATCGATAATTATCACGATAAGTACCAAATGGTTATTTAAGTTTAAAGGCTGATTTTGCCAAACAGTGGATCACTTCACAAATCTGAGGTAGAACATTCAAAACAATTGTGATAAAATCTTTGTCAACAAATATGCATGAGAAAAATTAAGTAAAAGCTTTTTTTCAGTCCTTTTTCCTCTACAAAATAAACATCTACAAAATTTAAGTCCTAATTCGTGTGTGATTTAAGTAAATTAAATCAAACATTTATTGAATATTTATTGAACATTTGTTATATTGTTTTTGAAAAAAATTATATCATGATAATTATTGTTAATTTTTTTTATTGTCCAGCCCTAAATCAAATTTGTTTCCCGTTTTTCTAAGTGACCAGGGTTCTTATTCAGCCATTAGACCGAAATGTAAATTACAATCAGATTATCGTAAAGGCTTGCATGTCTGAAATCGCGGGAGGCACAATATTTGTTAAAGGTGTCAAAATACCATTTTAAATTAAACATTGCCGTGCTGCAGAGTTGTCCTGGCCTACACATTATATTGTAGATAATTAAGTAAAGTAAAATATCTTTATTAGTTTGGTTCAGATCCCTGCAAAAATCACACCATAATTCATTTCAATATGTTTTTCAATGAACATGAGAATAATGATGTAAAAATATTCATTCCTCATTGTTTCGCAAATCATATCAAAATACAAAATAATACCAATTAGACATTTTTTAATCGCTCATCCCTACTCGTTTGTGCAAAGTTTGTCACAATGCCACCGGCAAAGAAACCTGAAACATCCAGCGCAGAGCGGACTTGTCGGTCCAGAAAGCGAGAGTTTGCATTATAGCGTAGTGAATGTTTTGACAGCAAACATAGTAGAGCGTGCAGGTTTTGGATCTAAACCAGACCCTGGAGCTTCCTTCCACTAACTACTGTGTGATAACAATGTGACAACATCCAACGGCTTAATTTCTTTGGTGACCTGCTGTTGTTTTAAGGTTAACAACCTCCTTTGATCTCATGTTACTGTAAGCAAGCTATACAGCTTAGAATGCAAGAGCTAAGAGATAAGAACCGTGAGCGTCCTGATCTAATCTGATATTCAGGGGAAGTGCATGGATAATGTGTTACATATTTTTTGTGAGCTGCAGAAACCCTGTGCCTCCAAGTCTTTTAGTTTAAAAACCTAGAGGGACACTCAGATATTGAAAGACTAAAAGATAAGAGTTGTAAACACACTGATCTAATCTGAAAATGGGGGGATTAGCACTTAATACAGTGTTTCTCCTGATACTATTACAGATAATCCTGGGCAATTTGACTCTGAGGACATGATCTTGAAATTATTATTACGTTATAGTAAAATTCAAGCAGAGTTAAAGCACTATGTAGATTATTCAGTGATGTCAGGAATGTTTAACCCTCCGCCTTTCCCCCATTTTTTATCTCTTAACAGTAACAGTAAGCCTCTCTAGTCTGCCAGCTGACACAAGAGTTTGATACGCATTCTGCAAAAAATGTGGACTTGGGTACACCGCAAAACACTTTAAGCAAACTCTGGAGCCCATGCGGTCTACACAAAATGTGAAAGGAATCCGGTCAACACACTTGCAGCTGGATACTACAACAGGTTGAGTCTGTGGCAGCTTACATCAATACCACCAGAAAAAACTAAACCATTTCCAATATTTAGGTGCTGGGCCAGTAGTTTTTGACACAAAGTATTATTTTGTAGAGGCAGTGACATCTGATGCAGCACCTATTTCTGGGAAAAATAACTAAATCTGTGTTAAATTTCCCCTTGACCCATCTTGTGACTCTGCAGTAACAAAGCTTGTCTTCTGTGAAAAGCAAGGCAAGAAAATTGCTGGTGGAAATGCCATGGTAACCGTTACTCACTGTGTTAACCATTTCAGTATTCACATCTCTCTTCTAATTAGTTAAAGTTAGGTGTATCTTGACGGTTCAAATATAATATTAATATTTACCAGCCAGGGTAATACCCTGCATACAAGGGTATTCATTCTTATATATTATGGTTTAGCATGGCAAGCTTGCCAGGCTGATTTGGAAAATGCCACTACACCCTACATACCTGAATAGAATAAAACGCAATACTATTACAATAGAATAGAATAGAAAAGACTCGTATTAGACTAGAAAAGAATAGCTTTCAGGCTGGATCAACACATTCACTTTTTGAGTGCAGAGGAGGCGGCACGTGTCTCCTCCCTGCCTCTCCCTCCCTCTCCAGACATAACTGCCTGGGCTCTGGCATGGGGCCAGGATGTTTTACTATTTTATCAAACTGTTTGGCCACGCCTCATCAGCATTCCTGCACCGGATAATGAAAACTACAGCACACACCCATATAGGCAGGAACCCTTTCATACACATCCACCTTACAATCTACATGTGCAAGTGTACGCATACACATACGCAAACACATCCTATATTTAAGAGCCACCTCTACCCACATTTACCTTTAAAAAATTTATATATATGTATACACTGATATGTTGATGTGATTGTCCAGTCTGATATATTCAGAACACAGCAGACTAAACCAGAGACCGCAAAGGCAGGCATCCATAAGCACACAACCACACGCTTGTGTGGTTGGCCAAAGGTAATTAAGAAGTCTGTCAACAAACTGATAACTTCCTGACAACTCCCCAGGAAAAACATCCTCTGCTTCCGTCTCTCCCTCCTCTTTCTACGGCCATGCTTCCTCTTTGCCATGCTACGCCAGATAAGTCCCTTAAAACATTCATCAACTTTGTTCTGATTTTTTTCAAAAGGTTTGTTCATTTCCTCCCTGCTACCGCTCTACAAGAACCTTCTGTAATATTTTTTTTTCTTGGATGCAACTTTTGTTCTCCTTTTCACCTCCCGCAATTTCTGCTTTCAGTGTTGTTCATCCATCAACAGTGATGGCTCCATGCTATAGTTGTCAGCAAGCTGTGTTTGCTTCTTGGTTTTATAACTATGTACTTAGTTCCCTGATGTACTGAGTGAGGTGAATGACAAACTGATAATCACACATTTGCTGAGTGATAGGGTACTTTCTGACTGATCTGTGAAGATCACCCCCAAACTTTAACAAATATCTGAAAGGGACTCTTTCTGGGCCTTGGGTTGATCGATTATGACCAAAATCATAATCGCAATTAGTTTGGTCAATATTGAGATCACAATTATTTGACATTACTAACTGACATGGGAAGGATCATGCATTTTTTGAACTGTTCAAAATAAATAAAATCATTAATAAAATCATTTTATATTATTATATATGCATTACCCCAAAAATCCCAAATATCCCATAATGTTTCCAACATTATTATGTGTTATGTTACACAACAGTAGGGCTGTACGTAATGATTATTTTTCAAGTTGATTAATCTAACGGCTGTGTATACTAAAGAAAAAATTGTTGCCTATTACTTGATTAACACAATTTATCTAAAATAAATATCAAAAAGGTGTCCAATCAATAATATTTTATTCAAGCCTCCTGATGAAGCACATCAGAATGACAATCGTAGCATATCTTAAAATGAATCAAATTTCCACGTCATTTATGTGTTATGATTATAATGACAGACATTAATTAGGCTACTTTACTTAAAACTTTAAATGTTTCTGACATGGATTTTTGTCAATATTGAGAAATGCAATATGATATTCAAATGTATTTCTGCATGTTACCAGCAGCATGTCAGAATTTACTTTTAACATGAAGGCGATGAAGAAATACTTATATAAAAAATATAAAAGTAAACAGGATTTGCGGTGCTGCTGTCGGTGCTCCGGGATACTTTTGCTTTCAGGTGTTCATGCTGCTTCACGTATTTAGAGAAGCTACTTCCAATTCACAGAGCTCACGATGCAGCACGTTGTTCTGTGTCTGTCGAAAATACTCCCAAACTTTGGACAGTCGAAGGCGCAGTCGCTGGAGCTGGAGCTTGTCCGGGGAAATCCCACTATCTCTAACACCGGATCCAGCGACACTTCGACACAAGTAATGCGAGTCGACATATTTACGTAATCGATTAC
This sequence comes from Lepomis macrochirus, assembly GCA_024633595.2. NCBI lineage: Eukaryota > Metazoa > Chordata > Actinopteri > Centrarchiformes > Centrarchidae > Lepomis > Lepomis macrochirus. Next base: position 7,224,748 of record JALXJV020000016.1, read on the forward strand.
ATTGACCACGTCAACGAATCGCCCCAGCCCTACATAATAGTGAAAATGTGGTGTTCTGTTGGGAGATGCAGTGACTTAAACCAAATGTGAGTAAGAAGAGTATGAATAAGTATGAATAATATGTTATTCATTAAGCTATGAGTAAAGGAAAAGTTCGGTAGAAGCTCAGCTAATTCTTGCAGTGTAAAATGCCAAAGGCTTAAGCTGATAATGGTTACTAGCAAATTATAGCAGTTATTAACCCCTCATCTTGTCTTGAGCTGAACTAAACTACCTGAGAGTGAGTTTGGGCTTTTAGGGAGGGGTGAAAGACAAAATGAGTGCAGCAATGTAAAACAAAACACAGCAAAATAATTGTTGTATTTCGAATATTTTGTGTTCATACTTGTTGAAAGCCAAAATCATGATTTAAAACAAAATATGATTAATCGCCCGGCCCTATTACTTAGACGAGACTTTTCAATGCAGTAGCACAACAAAAGTCTGGTGTATCCCATACACAAACACATCAGCGCTCTCTAATTGCATTTCACTTTCTTATCCCATTTGTCTTTTCTATTTCTCTTCGGTTCCACACTGAGTAAAAGAAAGAGTTATAGAAAACTCTAATAATAAGGCTGTGATCAATGTGAAACACATTTTTAAAAATCTATGCAACTAAAACACAAAAAAACTCAACTTAAGACAAAACAACAATCAGTAAAACATCGCTTTAATACCTAAGTGTTAGCGTCTCTTAAGCACCGCGGTGGGAAAACTAACAAAGCAGCTGATAAATAGGACTGCCAGTGACAGTTAGCTACAGAGCACACATGGAGGAAAACACGAGATTAAAAAATGTTGCTAATACAAGCAGCATACTTTCTGAGTAGGATGCAGCAAATAGGGAGGAGGGGAAGAGAGAAAGCGAGCTGTCTCTGTGACAATTTAAAAACATGATTTGCCAAGCACTGGGAGGGAGGATTAGGGACTGGACTGCTCTACAACACACATATCCTGGCTTTCTAATCCTGGAACACATTAACAGCCATAATTACACCGCTACAAAAGATTAGTGTTGCAGGGAAATGACTGAGTGATGGGAGCAGAGCGAGAAAGATACAGAGAGAAACAAATACAAAAGGGAAAAGAGGGAATGAGATGAAGCAATTAAGGAGAATATGTATTCTTCATCCCAGATAGGAAGAACGAAAGGGGGGGGGGGGGGGGGGCATTTAGGAGGAGGGAGTCAAAAAAAAGTCAACATAAACAGAAGAAGAAAACTTAAAATGTCAAACAAACAAGGAGAAGAGAAAGAGGCCAACACTATGAGAAAGTGGGAATGACGGCAGAAGGAGAAATAAAAACAGAAATTACAAAGGGGAATGTAAAGAAGTGCTGACAAAGGTGTGGGAGAGAGTAGGAGGAGAGAAAGGAGGGGAGAGCAGGCCAAAACACACACAGTGTGCATGTTGCTTAACAAGGCATTTTATTCACACATACAGGAAACAAAGGATTTCAACACTTGGAGACCTAATCGATAGAGGAGGAGGTGCTTCATTACACACATCGCAGCTGCAGGCAAACACACCTGGAGCACTCACTCAGTGATCGTCACATAAAATGTTGCTGCTCTCGTGCGTGCCCTACTGAAACTAAAATTAACTTTTGCTAAGTCCTTCATGTTTGTTTTGACCTGTGTACTTATTAAGTAAAAGCTGTTATTACCAACACGGAGAAATTTAAATTCTATTTATTTTTCTGCAGTCCCCTAGAGAGCCCCTCTGGATAACACTTTTTTTTTTGGTGTTATCCAAGGGGCGGCGTGAATTTTTGATTCAAACTAATAATGTTGGTACAGGTGAATCGATTTAAGTTCTTTATTTGTCACATGCACAACAATTACTTTGAAGCAGCAGCTGGCAATGAAATCCTTGAAATTCCTGCTTGGCTGGTGTTGTATCTGTTGTGATATCACTTAAATTCCAATGGCAGTGGAACAGTTAGGGGGCTGATGTCGTTACTTGTTAAGTATTGCTTAGTCCCATGTTATTCGAGCAAACCCCCACGTGACTCTGCGTCCCTGTACTCATGGTCAAAAATTAACAACAGCCAAATAAACTGGGCTCACCGGCCAGGTGGAATCACAGCGGAGAACCGGGTTTACCAGCTGAGACTAATGTGACCCTCGCTGTCCACCGTACCTATAGTGACAGCAGTGAATCAAAGAAGCTTAATTCTGTAATCGTGACTCAGAGGTAAAAAAAAGTTATTTGCCTGTCATCTTGCTGACAGACCTGCACTGAATGCAAATGATTGCATTTTTATTGTGTTTTCTTGTAGGCTGTAACCTACCTGATTTCCAACTGCTGCTGCTGTTTTCAGCTCATGGTACAATTGTTTTTATATGTTTAATGGTAGAATTAAAGTGTTTAATGTTCAAAATTTTCAGTTAATTCAGCTCTAAAGATTTCTTAAAAATAGCGTTAAAATCTTGTCTCGATCTTGTGAACCCAATCACGAATCTCATCTCATCACACCTTTAATGGTGAGGAGTATTAGACCCTATATAGTCCACTCATAGTATCCCAGAATGCATTTTGAAAAGTAGTGTCCAATCGATGGTCACTAACCAGTAGTTTATTAGTAGTGAATGAGTAATAGTGAATTTTCAGACACAGCCAAGGACATGTCTGATGATGAGGTTTGAGATAAAGTGCAACAATGACTTTGACTGATAGTGTTTTTTATTGGAAAAGTTTTTAATAAAAGTTGTAATTCTGATTTTATCTATTCATGGCTGTCACTTTAAAGATAAAGATGAGTTTGCACACTAAAACTTGAGGCAATTATTTTTAGTCATATAATACTTGATGTAGTTTTATGGCCTGTAAAAAAACTTTTTGGCTAGTAAATTCACAGTTTACCTGCCACTGGCACTTGAGCCAAAACGTTATTTTTGGAACCTGTCTTTTCTCCATGTCCTGACTTAACTCACAAGGTAACGTACTGAGTAATGTCATCATAACTGGACCCAAGAAAGAAACCGTTACCGCTAGGCAGACCTTTTTCCACAGCTGACAATTTGACTTGTCATAGCGCAAGAAGCACAGGTGAAAATAACGGCATTTATGATGGCTCAGTTACATCAGGTGTCCCAGTCAGCAACGCCAGTGAGCCAAAATGCACAATAACAGGACCCTGGAACTAGCTCACCTCAAAGGAATGCATTTGTTTTTAGAGTTATCACTCACACTTGTGCTTTTCCTGCTACAACATACCAAAATGTGAAAGAGCAGGTCGTCATAGGTCAGTCAACAGCTGCCAATGGAAACACCTGCACAGAAACTTAAAGTTTAGACACTGTTTCCACAGATGTTCAAAAATGGTTTTGTACTATCAATGCTGTTTACATTTCCTTACACAAAAGGTGAGAAGAACTGAAATTTAAACACTTTAAACACAACATTGCTGCTGCTTATACCCTGTTGCCCATCCAGTTAGTTTAGAGACTTAAAATTTATAAACGTAGACTATTCACCTCTACTTCTAGGCAGAACACAGTTACCTCATAATGAACAGGAGGTTAAGGAGGAAGTGTTCAAAGTGGAAGAAGAGTTCAAATGAAAGGGAAGCAAGGGTTCTATGTGCAGAGCTAAGTGGAAGGTAAAGAGGCGAGGTACTTGTGAGAAGGGAAGGGCTGATAAATAAGATGAAGGGGGTGCAAAAAAGGTAGCGGGAGAAAGAAAAAAAGAGGAGGGTGGGAAAAAAATGAGCACATCTGCAAGTGCTGTCTCGGTGTGTGTCTCACATAAACACAAACACACACGGCTTCGACATCTCCCCCTCAATCACAACTGAGGCCATCTATCTATATGACTGCTGTGCTCTTTGAATAATGGAGCCAATATGAAGCGAGTCACTGAGAAGATTTGGTCGTCTGATGGGGGTCAAAGGGTTCATGCCCTGAGAGCAGCTCGGAGAATCAACAGCAGTCATAAAGGAATCACAAGAAGGAATGATTTGCATGTTACGCTTACAACTAAAGTGGAAACGACTCGTGCCTGCTCCTGTCTGGACCATCACAATTCATATCAGATATGCTTTTAATTTTTTATGCAGCAATTATGGAGAACTGGACCTCCATGGCTCTGTGTAATTTCCCAAGACTTTGGGCTGTGAAAATCATACGGCCCTTTCATGACGTAAAAATGACAGAGCTTTCGATTATTCTTTTATGACTTCAGGGAAAACCTCAAATGTTATGAAAGTGCTGTTTCATAAAAAGTTATCTCGCCTCTTCTCTAAGTCTGTCAGTTCATAAAAATCCTAAACCCTTATTACAAAACTACTACTGAGAATGAATAATGCAGCCAACTGATGGCTCAAAGGTCAAACAGCCTCAAAAAGAGTTAAAATTTCATGTTTTTGTTCATGTTCTTGGGCAAAATGGACTATGGTGGTATGGCATCAATGCAAATGAAACGCTATAATACAGCTTACAATGACTGCACTGTTGCACAGCGGCACTATGGCCACTCAAACAAATGAGCAGCATTTACATAAAAAAGCTCCCATCATAACAACCCTACTAGGTGAATACATTTTAAAATGTACCTGCCATAGTGTCAGTAGAGAGTTACTTTCCAGTCATAATACTTTTTTACCAGCACAAAAACTGGAATGTAAACTTTCATAATAAGTACCGTAAAACTTCAATTAAAAGCCCAGTCCCAATTACACGTTTCTCCCTTTTACTGGCCTGGTGCATACTAGGACTTAACAATTTGGGGGGAAAATGTAATTGCGATTTTTCTGCCAGATATTGCAATTACGATTCGATTTGTGATTTTTTTTTATTTTTTATTGAAGTTTTGCTTAAGTTTCACTGCCAGCCTATTTTTGACAGAAGCCACATCATGCAGCACAGAGCAGATGAACCAGGCAGGAAGTCAGACATCAGAAATCTGAACAAGACAGCAAAATCAGACAGGCAAAATACTCTTATTCTGAATTGCTCCATGCGAATATGTAACGTTAGCCTGCGGAGTGCAACGGGCACACAAAGAGCTGTTATCCATGGTTGAAGCACACAAAATGACAAATTAACAATGTGTAAGTTAAACCCTGCACTGCTGAAACACTTCAGTGTGAGTTGCGCCGGACAAAACCGCGGCACAACCACCGCCTGTGTCGTTTCTCTTTTGTTTGTTGTTGTAAAATTGTATACCCCAGGTATACCTCTGGCGAGCAGATCTGTCACACAAAGCTCAGATGCGCTGCATAATTAACCAATATTTTAATCGGCGTCTTCACGATTAGCTAATTGCGTTTTTTCAATTCACAATTTCGATTTGAAAACGATTAATCGTTCAGCCCTAGTGCATAACTGTCAACCCTCCACAGTTTTTTACCCAGTTCTCCCGCATTTTACCATTCTCTCCCGGTATCTTCTTTGTAGTTCTGAGCAGCTTCAATAGCTACAAATACGAATATTTAAACTTTAGTTCAATATAGACATGCTACACATCGTAAGAGCAGTTAGATTCTCCACAATTCAGTCATTCAATTCATTTTAGGGAAACAATTCAGACATACCGGTATGGTAAACAAGTGAGGCAAAAAAACTAACTTCTATACAAGTAATATTAATACTGGTTGAAATAACAATTTGACAGTAGCCTAATTTCCATCTTTGCTGAGCAAGAGTTTTGTGCAAAGACAATTAAAGGTCTGTCCCATAAGCCGCATTTCATATAGAGTACAGTGATTGAAACAAATTAAAGGCCGAGCTATTAATTTAAGTTTTACGGTATTGTGTGGTACTAAAAACCCAGTACCTGGTCGCAGGTGGGTACATGTGCCATCAATTTTGAAATGATTCATATCTTTTTGGCAAAAACATCGCCATGCTGGTTTGCATTTTAGGGTTATGTGTCCGTCTAAAACTATCCGCTACTGTTTGTGCACTGAGCAAAGGATTGTTTGCTCAAAATAATAACAATTATTTGGAGCAGCTATGCCAAAACATACAGATCTATGTCACAACATTGCCTGTTCTCCCTAGAGGCTAATTGTGAGCGCTACTCGAAAAGGAAGGTGCACTTAAAACTTACCTGTTCCAGGAGTTTTCTGTATCTCTGCGTGGCTTGCTGGATGAGGTCTCTCACAGTCCACCCCTCCTTGCAGGGCACCACCACACCTGTCTGCCCAAATGTCACAGTCACCTTCATTGTAGCACTCTCCTCTTCATTCACAAGACGCAGGCCTTCTCGGGAGGTGGGTGATGAACTTTGGTGATGATAACGCAGTGCTGTAACTGCAGAATGTCCCAAACCAACTTCTACAAAAGTCACAGTGCTCTTCAACCGAGCTCCTTTAAAGGCTGTCAAATGTCTTTACTGTCTGTCCATGCCATTCCTAACGACCACAACTCACGGTGATAATAACTAACGTTAATCCGACTCTGATATTACTTTCTCATACTATGGTCATCAGGGTTATCGCTCCCTTTCTCACCTCTTTACACCAGGTAGCATCCAACAAGTGTAAGACAGTGTGTAAACAGTTACTCAGCTGGTCCATGTAAAAACGTTAAAAACACTACGGTGTTTTCATGATGGAGTTGAGTGTTCGCTGTTAAACGAGAACCGTGTGTCATGCCATTTCTTACTAGGCGTAAACTGACGCTAACTCTGGTTAACTTCACTTGACAGAGGCTAGCTGCCTCCCAGCTAGCTCCACTTGGCTAAAAATGATTAGCTTGATACTGTAACGTTAACCTGGCCCGGCACAAGACAACGAGCCAAGGATAAAAGCTGTGTCCCACACGCATTAGATATCCTCGCGCCTCTCTATACTACATCGGGTGATTTGTTAACTTACTACTTGTTTTGACAGATGAAGAAAAAGTTTATCCAAACTTTCCCATCAGAGTTAGCGAGCCGAGTCGCTACGCCGGCTAACATTAGCCACCTTAGCTGAACTTTGGAGGGAGGGATGCAGTCGCTCGGGCATCATTCCATAAGTTTTTCCTCTCGCAAGTTTCCTTCTTCCCGGCGGCCAGGAGCATCCACTAAATCACCGACACACTCAGTAAGCCAACGTGTCCGTTATTTTCACACTCGGGGACAAAGGCGAAGTGAAACGGTAAAGTGACCACGGACGGCACTGTGTGTTGGAAAAGTTTTGAGATTCCTTCACTGCCGTGTCCGCTCCTGGCCAGTTCCTGACCAGCTCCTCCACAGCCTGTTACTGTCACTTTCTTAAAGGGGAAGCATTCAAATTGTTGCCGGAGATGGAGAGTATAAAGATAATGCACGATTCATATTACTGGGACCACATTCTCACTTACAGTGACCGCTTCAACAGCAAGATATGATGTGCATGGAAAAGAAAAGCACGGGTGAAAAGAGACAGTCACTAGTAACACAAGAGAGATGTGAATTCATCTTTTAGGAAAACATTTTTTAAAAGCATGCGGCAACTGCTTCGGTTGCGGAAAACATACTCAAACCCTTTATTTAAGTAGCAGTAATGTACTGCATGAGTACGTATTAAAAGTAACAGTCCTGCACTCATAATGATTAAAGCTGCATTCATTATTTTTTTTGCCCACTTATTTGGCCACTTGGGGTAGTGGAATAACAACAACAACATGAATGCATTATTATCATATATGGTTGTATGAATGTGTTAGCATACAATTACCAATTTACACATGTGGCAGACACACAGCAACATTAGCACTCATTTGGAGTCATGTTTCTCTGGCCACCTGATGAATTCACTCTCATTTTTTGGCTCTGTTTAGGTCTCCAGAACAATGAGTTAAAATATGCAAAAACGCCCTGTAGAACTGAGGAGAGCAACATAGTTGGGTGCAAATTTTCTCTGTGGGTTTGTCACCATGAGAGACCCCTTTCAAATAACACTCAGCACTCATTTTTAGCCTGCTCAAATGTAAAAAGTAAAAGTACTACTTTTGACTAATGACGGCACTATAGACCTTTTTCACAGTAGGAAAATCACAGGTGTAAATAATAAAATGAATGATGGCTGAATTCCATTTAGCGGCTTCAGGTTCAGGATCCTTGTATTGTGCATACTGGCTCACTGTCATACAGTCATGGTTTACTGGCAGAGCCATCATTTTAGTTTATTTAATGTTTTTTGTTTATTAAATGTTTTCGTTTATTCATTTTGTTTTTTCCTTATTGTGTGTCACTGATAAAAGGCAAAAGCAATAACATATTCATAGAAAATAAAATCCAAACTACATAAAAACACGGCAGTCCAGCTGAAATATTATATAATATTATAATAAATATTATTAATAGTAAATGTAGGAGATGTTTTAGCTTTGTAAAATCTAGATTCGACATGCATGCAGCGACGGATCCACTTTAATACAGCAGACTGCCAAATTGGCATCTTACGAAACCTTGAAACCTAATCAATGCCCTTAAAAATCTCCCACTGGCTGACAGTAGCTCAGCATCATAATGTTGAAGCCCACAAAAATACTGTATTTACTAAACATTTTGGCTTTTCACAGTTTGATTCATCTTCAAAGAGGAATCCCCTCCCCGTGAGGTGGAGTTTGGCTTTGTAATTAGCCGCTCAAACGTATGCAAGTGTATTTCTGCTAATTGATTTGGGCTAGGTTTAGTTTCTGGGTCACTGAATTCCATTGCTTCTAATGAACCCCGGGGGAGGAGGAACATTGTGCATGCATGCATTTTTTTTTCTTCTTTCTTTCTTTAGTGAAAGTTTCAAAGTTAGATGTGCACTTGAATAATCATTTAGGATATGAAATTTGGGATGTTTGAATTAACTGTGAAGTTGGAGAGTAAGAAGCAAACCCATTTCTTTTCTTTTTTATAACTTCCTTCTTTGCAATTCATATGTTTTTGACTTTGAGAGATAATTTCACAAACAACATGTATATAGTATTAATGACAGTGGCTTTTCATTAACCTAATAATTGAATATTAAAGGACTGAGAGTTAGTTGTGTTTATATTAGCATAAAGAATCCGATTTTAATTATTTGCATTCATATTTGTCAGCATCAGTTTGAACTTCATTTGTACAGACTACTTAACAGATTATTTCTTTCAAATATCCCCAACACTTCCAACAGACCCTTTTCCCAAAGAGAACACTGTGAAATATCACATCAAAGCGCAGGTGAAGATGATAAAATTAATAATGGCTTTTTTACATTTAGCTGCTTTAGTTTCAGGGTTCTTTTATTGTGCATGCTGGTTCTCTGTCACACTGCCATGGCTTACTGGGACACCTGAACAGCGCCATCATTATTAGTAGTATGTATTATTAGTAACACGTGGGCTTTTTTCTACTATCATAAGTCAAAATGTCTGCTGTAATAGAGGCCTATGGCTGTGGCCATATCCACACCGTAGATGCTAAATCTAGTGCTATGCCCCATCTAGGACATCTAAGACAGAGCATGACACAGACCTGTCCTTCCTTAGTACCACGACTGTACAAGTGATAAGAATAGATGCAGTTCAGGGTGGACAGGATCAGAACAACTCTAACTGGGTATAATGAAATGGCCTAATTAAATTCAATATGATACATTCTAATAACTTAACCCTTCTAAATAAAATAAAAAGGAAAAAATTATGATTAACAAAACCAGCAGCCCCAGGAAGACAAAACATCAGCATGGCAAAGACTCAACATGTCCTGCAAACTAAATGACAAAATACGTTGTTTGTCCATGCCCGTTCAGTGATTTGAATTTAAAATTTAAAAACTACTACTCTATGACATACATACACTTATTTTTCCATTATTTTGAACATTATTTGTAGGGACAGTTTGATCTGACTTTCTTTAGCCAACCCTTACAACCAATCTTAACCCACCTGCTAAAAAAAAAAGGGTTTCCCACTTTGGTTTAATTTTTCTCTCGCAGGGATACACACGCTTGTGTTCAAACCTTGCCCAGTTGATCCATATGGTTGCTCATTCCCCCTCCTCTCCCCATATGGTAAAATCCCATCCTCAGCAGTGTTCTGTGTCGTGCCTCCTCCATTATGAACTGTTATGAACCACAGCGAACATGCTAGGATGTGAATGCTCCCCTGCTGTGTGGCCAGGTGCATCCAGGCCCTGGCAAACAAATCAATATGGGTGGTAGAACATGTTCTGCTTTTTAAAAAAAAAGAAAGAAGGAATGAAAAGGGGCGAAGTGGAGAGATTCATAAGTTCTTCTTGCAGGATGGAAACACATAGGTTACACGTAGAGTATATATTATACATAAAAGCACTTAATTACATGGACACATCCTTTACAGTCTCATCATTCCCGCTACTTAAATAACACAGTATAATTATGTTGAAGATCATACACCTACATTTTCCATATGCATCATCCATCATGTTTCTAAATCCTCCCAAGCAGCCTCAGATCAAATGTGTTACCAGAAGGCGTTCGGATGTGAGAATGAGAGGAGGCAGATCAGGCATGAGACAACAGGGGCCCACATACACAATCATACCCACAAACACTCATCCTCTAACTGTAATTCCAGGGCAGCCATTCGGCCTAATGTTGATGTAATATACTCCCGTATTTGTGTTTGCATTGAGCCATACAGGCTCTCTGGGAGTTCATGGGTGCAGCCAGCCTTCACTTGAGAACAAGAGTTGGAGATAACAAGACACACAAGCAGACATTTGGTTGGAGAAGACATTAGAGATTGTAAAATACTACCTCTACATAATTATTTTCCTTGAGCTTGACATGTGACAGGACTGCACAACGCATGATATGAAAAACTGTTTATCACGTACATACGGACAAGCATAGTTCCTGAGCTGCGGGACAGCAAATGTGGCAGTAGCATTTTTTTTTTCCTGAATAACCTTTGTGCAGAGAAGATAACTTTCAGAGATTGTTTACCGTAACCAGCTACACTGGTGACATATGTTGACGCCAATTTACTTGCAGAACAGGATTTACAGGTTTTTAAATATAAAAATAAAACAGCATTAGGGAATATACAATATTTACTGACTTTGGGACATTACCAACCAATGAAGCTACATGGGAACACACTTAACAAGGAACACACTCGATTGTTTTGATTAAAATGGCCATCTTTTTAAACACCACGATCACCGCCGAGGGTTCATTTGTGTGTGTACACTTGACAAAGAAACATCAGTTTGCCACTATCAGCCATGTTTTGTGTTTACATCTGGTGTCATGCAACGCTTTGAGGTCTGAAGTCTGTTCCACTGGGAAATTTCCAACCTCCAGCTGTGACTGGAATGCAGGACAAGCCCTCAGCTGAGACTGATAAAACTGTTAATTTATTTAAGAGGACCGGCTATCTAAACCTCCAGGAAATCCTAAAATTATTCCAAAATTGCTACTTCTTCATTCCAAATGTCTTGATGTTCTCTGGATATTGTAGATAACAGTTGTGATACTGTGTGATATGATAAGTCAGGTGTTTTTTGAGGCATGGTGCAGTTAGCTGGTGAACATATGGCATTTGAGCATTTAGCAGCTAAAGTATTCCCTCATGAGCATTTGGGCAGTACAGTGGAGAGACAGGAAACCAAAAAAAAACAGTAGGCGACACAAGTGTCCCAAGAAGGATTCAGGACGCAGGACTCATAGTTGAGCCATTAACAACTGCTCCACAAGGACACCCCTTTTTGCATTTGTGGAAAACAAAGGTTAGTGTCCCCTCTACCAGCACCACATGGACATTGTATTCAGCTCCTCCTATACTGTAGGTCTTATTAGTTCCCAGTTATGTAGTCCCACTTACCACATTTTCATGGTGAGCATATGACCTACAGACAATTTTTAGGACACTAAAATGTGTAACAATAATAGTATGCTTTGAATAACTGCTGACAAAAAAATAAACTTCTGATGTAAATTATATTTTTGTGTGATTAAGAATGCATGTCAAGTGCTCCTCTATCAATGTCACTGTCTTGATAATGTCGGCTTCATCTTAATGCCTTTATTAGTGTGGTGCTTATTAGCTGTCTTCATTTTGCATTTGTCTGCTCCGTGTTGCATTCTTAATCTCCAAATCTCATCAATAAATTATATTAACAGGATAAATCCTGCCCAGACAGAATGCTATGCCCTGGTGCTCAACATGGTATCTGAAAGATTTTTCCTACACCCTGCAGACTGGTCTTGTATGTGTATGTGTGTGTGTATGTGTGTGGGTGGGGCCATGTGTTGGCCACAGATAGACAGATCAATACTAGGACGTGTCAGTAGGGGGATTTCGATCAGTCCACACCCCTAAACCCTCAGCCCCCCATACACGCATAGGCAAACACAGTCACACCCCATATCTCACTGCACAGTGAAAAGAATAGCAGGCTTTCAATAGACCCTTCCACTACACGCTCTAACACACACACACACACACTCACAGTAGCGCCGTCGATCACTCTTTGTCCCTGCAGAGATCTTCAATGTGTCACATATGTACCAGCCTTGCTATCCAGGGCAGAGTAAACCCATTTTTACATGTTAAAATTCTCCCTTGTAAACTGAATTTTGTGTAAAATGACTATTAAATTATTTTGAATCCTTAAATCCTTGAATCCATTTCTAGCACCACTTTGAATGCTGGACCTATGGGATTGATGGATGGATATATGGATGAATGGAGGGGTGAATATTTTGGAAATGGGAATATACCGTGGAACAGCAAAGTAAACACGTTTGTCTAATGTAGTTATTTTCCAAACTGTAGTTTGTGCAAAATGCTCATGCTAATGTTTTGGGCTGGCTCACATATTTGAGTTCCTTTGATTATTTCTTATTTTTCTGAGAGAAGGCCTACTCACAGCCCAATGAAGCTTTTGAAAAATTAGAGGGCCATTTAAGGGGCAGGTTTCCCTACAACAAAAAAATCAATCAAATCTACTGACTAACTGACCAGAAAAGACCCATTTTCCTCCTGCATTTTGATCTTTGCCTTTGATGCACCAGGCTGTAATAGTGAAGGAGAGGTTGCAACGACCAAAGTTTGGCACAGATACTTCAAAAATGTGGAAATATAAAACAATAACTAAAGGTTTTAACTGTGGAGAGCAGAAAAAGCAATGCAAAGGAAACTGAGAAAATGAGAAAGAAATAACATTTTTTGGTGTGGACACCACAGAGAATTTGAGAAAACAAAACTTGTATTAGAGAGGGCAAAGAGCTGGATAAAGAAGGAACACAGCCACGCTGCCAAACATATGGACCATATTTTCTGTGTGTATAAGACAGAGACTCATACAATACAAGTGGATAGACATGCAAAGCACGATCAGAACATAGAGAAAGAGAAAGTCCAAAAACAATGGGTTCTCTTGGTACCCATGTTTATTTCTGACTCGTTTTACTTAAAAGCATCTTCTCATGAAAATGACAACCCTGTTATTTAATGGCCGATTTGGCTTTATAAATTACCTGCAGAAATACCAGAGGCTTTTTACTCTTTAACGTCACCTTTCGACATGTAGAACAGTCAGTGAACGTCTGTCATATTAAGCAGCCAGAAGAAATTTCCACTCGTTCCCGTTAGACGCAGAAATACAATAGTGAGTTTCTGTATTTCACGCCCATCAATCTGATGCCGTTAGCAGGTGTTAATTAGAGAAAAGAGACAGAAAATATGTCAAAACACCTGTGAAGATGCACGCGTACACACATTCATACCTACCACAAACTAAACTCGAACATACCATGAGTTTGCATTTCTCTTCACACACACACACACACACAACACACAACTCTGGCTAATAGCTTAATTAACACACTGTCACGTCAGAAAATGTGAGCCTACTAAATCCACGTGTCTCCAAGGAGGATATTGAAGAGAGAGGAAGTAATTGATACTATATTCACTGCAAGCTACTTTGAAAACTAATTATGTGTGTATAAGAAGCAGAGAATTATTCTGACTTCTCCTGAAACCTACTGTATTAGTTTTGGGGACTGAGGGGTTTTATATCATGTGACTGTGCTGTGATCACCGCCGATATCATCGCACACAGTTGCAATTTATCAAGGCAGACTGTGACTCAACTGGGAACATGCAACTTGGAGGCTGATCTTTATTTATTTTTTATATTATTTACTCAGATGAATATACATTTAACTCTACAGTCGGCTAGAAAAATGGTTCAGGATTGAATTCAACTGGCTTTTTAAGGCATGTTTTTGGGAGAAGCTGGCTTGAATGTCTGTGTGAAGGCCAGAGGAGTGGGGGTTGAGCTTGCATCTCAAAACAGATTTTGGATTTACAGCTATGGGAAAAGAAAAGTACTTACATGGAAAACTGAAAAGGCTTTTATGATCCCAGGCAAATTGGTTATGTTCAGACTATTTATACAAAAATATACAAGATATACTGTGTATTCTTGAACTTTCTTGAACTAACTATCAGCAAATCAAGTGAAGTGTCACCTGGAAAAATGCTGGCAGTTTTCTATACTTGTGATGATCAAACCAACGATGTGTTAGTTTGTCTCTCAGTACTTTCTGGCTTTCTTACCCCTGTTCGATTGGAGCCACAGACTGATTGAAGATGTAAATCTTTGAAAAGTGGTCAAAGTATGTAGGTTATTTACTTTTTTTAAAGACTGTAATATCCTAAAAGTGCTGGGTCCTGTATTTTACAGTGGATAGAAAAGGTCTGCACACGCGTTAAAATGCCAGGTTCTTATGATGTAAAATAATGAGACAAAGATAAATCATGTCAGAACTTTTTCCACCTTTAATGTGACCTATAATGTGAACAATTCAATAGAAAAAAGTGAAATCTTTGAGGGGGAAAAATGAAAACCCTCAAATAACCTGGTTGCATAAGTGTGCACACTCTTAGACTAATACTTTGTTGAAGCACCTTTTGATTTTATTACAGCAGTCAGTCTCTTTTTGGGTAGGAGTCTATTAGCATGGCACATCATGACGGGGCAATATTTGCCCACTCTTCTTTGCAGAAGCGCTCCAAATCTGTCAGATTGCGAGGACTTCGCCTGTACACAGCCCTCTTCAGATCACCCCACAGATGTTCAATTGGATTCAGGCCTGGGCTCTGGCTGGGCCATTCCAAAATGTTAATCTTCTTCTGGTGAAGCCATGCTTTTGTGGATTTGGATGTGTGCTTTGGGTCGTTGTCGTGCTGAAAGGTGAACTTCCTCTTCATTTTCAGCTTTCTAACCGACGCCTGAAGGTTTTGTGCCAGAATTGCCTGGTATTTGGAACTGCTCATAATTCCCTCCACCCTGACTAAGGCCCTGTTTCCAGGTGAAGAAAAACAGTCCCAAAGCATGATGCTGCCACGACCATGCTTCACTGTGGGTGTGCTGTTCCTTGGGTGATGTGCAGTGTTGTTTTTGCGCCAAACATACCTTTTGGAATTATGGCCAAAAAGTTCTACCTTGGTTTCATCAGACCATAACACATTTTCCCACATGCTTTTGGGGGACTTGATGTTTGTTTTTGCAAACTTCAGCCGTGCTTGGATGTTTTTCTTTGTAAGAAAAGGCTTCCGTCTTGCCACCCTACCCCATAGCCCATTCATATAAAGAATACAGGAGATAGTTGTCACATGTACCACAGCCAGTACTTGCCAGAAATTCCTGCACTTCCTTTATATTTGCTGTAGGCTTTTCGTCTTTTCATCAATTTTGGAGGGACGTCCAGTTCTTGGTAAAGTCACAGTTGTGCCATATTTTCTCCACTTGATGATGACTTGCTATGTCTTCGCTATGGTCCATGGCATATCTAAAGCTTTGGAAATTCTTTTGTACCCGTCTCCTGACTTATGTCTTTCAACAATGAGATCTCTCTGATGCTTTGAAATCTCTCTGCGGACCGTGGCTTTTGCTCGGAGATGCAACTAAGAAAATATCAGGAAAATCCTACTAGAACAGCTGAACTTTATTTGCGATTAATCAGAGTCACTTTAAATGATGGTAGGTGTGTAATGACTTCTAGTTAACCTGAGTTTGAATGTGATTGGTTAATTCTGAACACAGCCACATCCCCAGTTATAAAAGGGTGTGCAGTGCACTTATGCAACCAGGTTATTGTAAGGTTTTTATTTTTCATTTTCTCCCTCAAAGATTTCAAATTTGTTTTTCTATTGAATTGTTCACATTATAGGTCACATTAAAAGGTGGAAAAAGTTCTGACATGATTTATCTTTCTCTCAATATTTGACATCATAAGAACCTGGCATTCTAACAGGGGTGTATAGACTTTTTCTATCCACTGTAGTTACTTAAACATGACGATGTATATGGGATTGACTCAAAACAAACTATGGTGCATGTTCATTGTGATGATTGTGAATGATTATGACACCTAGTGAAATGTTGTGGTTCATTGGTAGGAAATTAATAGTTTCAGGATACGTAGTCAATACTAGATTTAATTCATTGTTGGTTTTGTCCTTCTCACGAGATCTGACGATAATAACACCAACCAGGTCCTTTAAATCAATACAGTTGGTCATATTTGCCTTTTCAGTGCAATAAGAATTTGATGTGAGCTGATGAATGGGGCAATGGAATGGGAAGCAGTCAGAGGAATTGCAGACCAAAAGACCATCGGGTTCACGCCCTCTATCTCTTTCCCCTCTCTTTTACAAAAAAATATGACATTTTCAATGCATGAAGCAATTTAATCCCCCTCTCTTCTATGAAAACGCCTGTAAATGAGCGTCTGTGAAATTAAGGAGATCGCCCAGAGATTGGTCAGTCTGTCGATCTCCCTGCCTCTCTCTTTCTTTGGCTTCGGCCTGTCTCCTTCTAATACAAAATATAAGATATTATCAATGCATGAAGCAATTTAATCTCTCTCCCTTCGCTCTCTCTCTTATGAAAACGTCTGTAAATGAGTGTCTGTGAAATTAAGTGGGAGATCGTTCTGTTTTCTCTGAGGTCAGTCTCTCTCTCTCTCTCCTTCTCTATTTGCTGCTGTGATCAGTCCATTTGTCAGAGGTCAGACTTGTTCCCATCTGGGAGCAGCATTCTGCCTGCCAAACATTCCCCATTACCGTATGTAAATTCATTAATTGCAAACCCATAACTACATCATCCTTATACTTTGACCCCTCTTATCAGCACCCCCCCACACACTAAGTCACTCACACACACTCTGCCCTCATGCAAATAAGAAACAAATAAATAAATAATTGAATATACAAGCATTTTATGTCTGGGGCAAATCCTTAGAGAGGGAAGAGAGAAACGGAGAGATGAGAAAACAGAAAGTGAGGGGGAAATATAATTAGAAAGAAAGAAAGAAATGTGAAGGATAAGAAAAAGATGGGGGCTTACGGGGGCTTAAACAACAAGGCAATGAAAAGGAGAGATGATAGCAGACTGACTGACTGACTGCCTGAATGAAATCAAGGTTTTTCAGAAAACAGAATAAGATGCAGGGAAAAACATCCTTTTGTTATGTTAAATATGCCATCTCATTGGAAATGTCTTGGCCTGCTTTATTCATCCTAACATTGTCATTGGGAATAATAGTGGAGATTGACACAGACTCTTGCTTTCTTTGGATTAATCCCTGAGCAGTTCAAAGAATTTTACACAGAATGCAATGTGTTGATGCCCCTAAGCTAAAGAATAATACGTATATGCACTCCTAGCTATCCACCTACTGTACGAGTGCAAACTCTTAAGCTGTCTTAGTAATGGCAGCAGTTGCAAAGAATCCTTCATTGTGTGCTCCCTGTATGCAAATAGAGGGTCCCATTTCAAGTAAATATGTTGCATTGCTGAATATCAGTACAATAAAAAAGCAAGTCATGCATCCTTTACCAGAATGAATTAAAGTATACAGTGTTCTTCTGATGCAGGCACCAGTATATGCACCTATTTTTCCTAAAAAGCCCTGCAGTTCACCTCAGTTCTATGGAGCATTTTAGTGTCTTTTAGCTCGTTGTTTTGTTTTTTGCTGATGTGGTTTAGTCAGCATTTCCTCATACCTAAACGGCTGAATAGGTCGATTGCCAGTGACTCCCAAAACAGCATATATGACCACGTTAGACAGTACCAGCGACAGGCTTACCGGACCTTAGTTATACCCGACTTTGGTCGTCACCTGGTTAACTTTGTGAAATGATGGCAGTTTGGTTAGGTTTAGGCACCAAAACTTCTTGGTTGGGATCAGGAAAAGATCATAGTTTAGGTTTAAACTATTAAGTAATTACATAATACTTAGTATAACATAAATAGTTAACTTAGGTACGTAACATTAACTAACTGAATGGTGACTTTTGGCTTCACACAGAACAGCGTCACCTGCGTCACCAACAGTGGTCTGGTTGAAAGTCCTGTGTTCGTTCAACTCATCCTTCCACCCCAACCTCCATTGTATGCAGACTTTTTCCGCTGTTTCTACTAAGTCACCTCACTTCATCCTTTTCTCAACTAGAGAAGAACTAGAGGCCGCTGCCTAGCAATAAACGTAAATATGGGTTATATAATAAGCTGCTTGCACAGATGACTTCTAAGGCAGTTTTTGTGGTGAGGCTGGGCTAGTCTCACTGCTTGTGATCTGTTAATTCAGCATCTACAAGCTTGACCCTTCAGAGTTGACCTATGACGCGAGGCAGATTCGCGTTCAACAATGTTCTGTAATTTTATGAAGCACACAGTAAGGTATATGGTTAGGAACAAAACAACTCACATAAAGCTCATGATAAGAAAGAAGCACATGGAAACAAAGAGGCAGTCACAAGATGTCATGGTTGGCTACAAAACAGATGGGATGAGCAGGGGACGAAAACAGTTTGTACAGACATGAGTCAAGGTCAGATTAAAAGGCTATGTTCAGGGTTCAGGATGTGATGAGAATGGTATGTAACAGGAGATAAATCCACTGTTTTGCTTCCTGCTCAACACCAAACAACAGATACACAAAGTTTCTGGTGAACATCATGGAGCATTTACTATCTAAAGAGATTGGTATTTTCTCAGTCCGGATCAAACTAAACCATGGTTCGGTAGGTTTGTAGTGTAAAAGCTTTTTTTTGGATGGTTCGGACTTTCAGACCATTTACAGGAAGTTGCAGTAGTTCCGATGTAAACTGGAAGCAAGGGCTCAAAGGATTGCTTGCAATCTTCTCTCCTTTCCTGCCGGCGATGATATGGTCTCACAAAGAGGACATTCATTTGGCTAATTTGATCGAGTCTAGAGTACAGTTCAATACATTTTTAATTCAGTTTTATTTATATAGCGCCCAAATCACAACAACAGTTATCTCTTAGTGCTTTTCATAAAGAGCAGGTCTAGACCGTACTCTGTGATGCCATTTACAGAACAGTTCCCACCAAGAGCAGCACTAGGCGACAGAGGCAAGGAAAAACGTCCTTTAAGAGGCAGAAACCTCGAGCAGAAGCATGGCTCAGGGTGGGCGGCCATCTGCCTCGACTGGTTACGTCTGAGAGAGAGAGAGAGAGAGAGAGAGGGGGAGGAGGATGGAAGGAGAGAGAGGCTCCCATTCTACTTTTGGAGACTCTAAGAACCACAAGTAACCCTGCATTCTTGGAGCACTGTGCTCTGGTGGGGTGGTAAGGTAGTCACAATATGCCACAATAATAACAACATAGTGGCAACGAGAATGCATCTGTTCATTTTTCATTCATTCATTCTTGTCAAAGGTAGCTGCAGAACTGAAAACCCACTGATGTCAGACGCTCGTCTGTTTACAAGCCAATCAATGTCAAGTATGGGGACACAGCCCGTAGATGATGACAACGAGCAATGTGTATGTCATGTAAAGTTCCTTTACAATTTATTTACAATTCAATCAGGAGGTTATTTTGCATTCTTTTCAACCATACAAAAATAAAGCAGAACAGCAAGGCTCTATTTAAAAAAACTAATAAAAGTAAGTTAAACACAAAAAAATCAAAAATTAAACAAAATAAAAGAATTATAAATAAGGCACTTTATTTACTCTAATTCAACAGTTACTGTTTAGGGCATCCTTCTGTGTCACGTTTGTAGTTTTGAGACTCTTGCTCCTTTGTGGTATGTGCTCCCTCTAGAGTTTGCTGTGACAAGTTTCATGTCCTACCACTTGTCTCTGTCACAGGTTTCAAAGATTACATATTCTTTGTAGAGCAGTATCTCTAAAGGGAAAAATCCATGCCAGTCTCTCTTTTTCTGTTAGACTGTCTCTAACATGCTAGTCTCTTTTTTGCTTCCCTTCCTCCATCATAAACAAATTATTTTCAAGAAAAGCAGCATCAGGACAAGATGCCTTCATTAAATGTGTAAAGCAATCCCAAATCAGCCATTGCGATCAGTTGAGTTGAGATTATTGTTATATATGTCTGTCCTCCACTGAAAGTCTGAGCCACACAGAAAGATCATAGAGTGATACTGAGATAGGGAAAAGGGGGAAACAATACAAATTATGGAAAAAAAGAGACACAGAGAAAAAGAGGTAAAGGGAATCAGTAACCAAAATGGAGAGAAATGATTCACAGAGAAGACGAGAAAGAAAAAAAACATGCAGTTCTGAGAAGAAGAGAATCAAATGGGGTTTTTTTGTATATTCAACTTCATACACTGTTCTACAATGCCACAACTAGCACAGAAAACACCAACAGATCTATTTATTATGAACAATATTTTCATAGTCCCCTCATATAAAATTCCATTCCACTGTTCACTTTGGCAAAATAGAAGCCACACGTCCACAGTATGTGAGATATTACTGTGTGCCTTCTGAAAATGAATAATATATGATTGGCCTGAGACTGTGGCGCTCCTGAAACCACAGGAAATAATATCCTTCTTCACACTCCTTTTTCTTTTTTTTGTTCTTCTGCAGTTTCTGTTGTATGTGTGGGGGGTGGGGGTTGGTCAGTGAACTTTTTAGCCTGTAATAGTGGGGGCAGGGGTGGAGGGAGACATCACAGCACTCTAAAATTGAATTTTCAACAGGCCATGGTTCGAACAGGTCACGGGGCCGAAAGTGGGAGAGTGAAAAAGAAATTGTGGGAGAGAAGGAAAAATAGCGTGTAAAAGAAAGACTGTAGTGTATAGTAGGGAGAATGAAAGGATGAGACAGAGAAAAGAGAAGAGAAAAGTCCATTTTATTTGGCATTCAAGTGTGATCGCTGCCTGAACTCAGGCATTGCCCCTGACACACACACAAACACACACACACTGACCTTTCAAAGCTTTACACATTTTTGATAACCTGTTCTTTCCCCCTCTTTCCCTTTCATTATTGCTCAGGGTCATTTTCCTTAAATTATACCCAAAAGTGCAATGATGAAAAAAGAAAAGACAAGACAGAAAGAAAGAAAGAACGAAAGAACACCTATTCATATTGAACCAGCTCTCAAAACAGAGCACAGAAGACGATGATCATTGCAGGAGAAAATGTCCTCTTCATCTATTGTAATTCTATGCCCATGTGCCCTATTGCAGCCTTCAGCCTTGTGGCATATAGTTCACTGACAGGCACTGCATTTAAAAGACATCAGCATGAATGTTAATGCTCCGTCGGATCAATAGTGTTTCTGAGAATCTGACCCTTTAACCTTTAAGAAGAAATAGAGGTACTATGTTTTCTGTAAAGCGAATCAAACTGACATTTTGCCTTTGACTTTTACTGGATGACGGGGCACATTATTTAAGCAGCAATTTCAAATTATTGACATCCTGCAGGGAATCTGTGTCCTTGCTACGTAGTTTCAGTTTATGACATTGTTATGAAAATTTTTTTTAATATGTTTTTTGTTCGCCAGGGCAAAGATGTTTTACAGAAAGCACTTTGATACTATTTAAAGGAATAGCATGTCATTTAGGGAAATACACATATACATACTCTTATCTCTACAAAGACTGTATTCCCCCTTTCCACCAGATGGTACCAACCATCTGAGACATGAATCCAATGCGGAAGTCCCGTAAACCTGCATTCTATAGAACGGTCAGCAGGGGGCGACTCTTCTGGTTGCAAAAAGAAGTTCCATTAGAAATAATGGTAAAGTGACCCTACTTCTTAGCTGATTTATTACCTCAGTAAACATTTTCATGCGTTTATGGTCTCAATCGCTAGTTTTATGTCTTCTTCAATACAACATTTAGTAAATTATGGTCCCATTTAGAGGAAAATAGACCATAAAGCAGAGTACGTTTCAGGGTGGGATTATCTATGATTGACAAGTCATTACCGTGGCGACCTGTCAATCACGCTAGAGTGACTTGTACTTATGGCACTGTGTAAAATTTAACCAGCGTCGTTGAAAAAGTCCACAAAGCAACGGGTGACGTCACGATGACTACACAGTCTATGGTACCAACTCAACTTACCTTGACTCCGCTCACCTGGGTAAGACCCATCTACAATGGGTAAGCGCCCTATGTAGATGGACCCAGCAACTGGTTAGCTTAGCATAAAGACTGGAAACAAAGGAGAACAGCTAGCTTGTTTCTACCCACCCCTCTAAAGCTTAGTAATTACTGTGTAACACCTCGTGTATATTTTGTTTAATTTGTACAAAAACTCCAGGAAGCAGTGACTCCCTGTGGTCTGGTTGACTGGCAACTACTCACAGTCAAGAAATATTAAATCCTCTGTAAAAGGGCTAATTGTTGTTTTTACCCTTCAGTTTTTGTAAACAAATGAGATATAGTGTGTTTATCAGTGATCTCCAGTGATTGGTGGATTTCGTTACCTTTGGACAGAGCCAGGCTTTCTGTTTCATATTTACATGTTTGGGCAACACATTCTCACTCCCAGCTCGTCACATATGGACGCTTGGCCAAGACCCCTCGGCGTTGCTTTTTAACGCCCTGATTACCCGTTTAGTGTTGTTTTTCAATCAACAACAACGCCATGTTTTTAACGTTGCAAAACGCCACTTTGTTAACATGAAACATCGCAATTTGGTTAGGTTTTGGCACCAAAGGTACTTGGTTAGGTTTAGGAAAAGGTCATGGTTTGGATTAAAATAACTACGTTGCATACATCAGTTAACATCCGCAACTTCAATAAAAACATTCAATGTTGACTTTTTGTTTCACACGGCAAAGAAACACTGACCTTCTGGTTGGAAGTCTGGTTTCTGGACCACTGCCAACTATCTTCTTACTCACACTATGAACTCCCCAGTGCGTTACAAACCGCCACCAACAGGTCTTCACCATATGTGATGACCTGGGAGGGAAAACGGGTTGGTTTAGGCATAATTTGTAGGTTTAAAGTAAAAATAAAATCAAAGTCTTCGAGGAAGAAAACCTCAGTTTGACCTTGAAACTTGTTAGCTGCCTCAGCATCACTTCTACTTCTGTGTGTGCTTGTGTGTTAGTAAGTTTAAGGGTTTATACCGGAGTATTGCACACACATGGATGGCCACATGACCTGTGCATGCTTCTTAGGAGAGAACAAAATAAGTTTTGTGGATAGAAATAGGTGATTCTTTTTTATCTCTCTAATACCTCTACCTCCCATTCTTCTCATCTCCTGTCACTCTTGACAGCTCCCTCACTTGATTTGTTTACTCTAACTCCCTCTTTCTCTGCCCTTTTATCTTCATGCTTAACTTTTTCTGCCCAGTTAATCTGAGTTTATAACTTTTTAAATATTATTCTTTCGGCTGCCCCTTTCAGAGATGAAATACCTCTTGGTGTGTCATGCTTAAATAACAATCTGTTCATCCCTGGTAAAATAAACCCTTTAAAAAGGAGAAAGGAATCAAATGTGGAGAAAGAGAAGTGGGGTATTAGAAAGCAGATAAATAAAAGACAAGTGAAAAGCTATAAAAGATATAAACAAGATGTTCTGTAGTTTCCCTGAATAGAGATATGATAACACACTCAACGCCTGATGGAAACCTAAGCTTTGACAAAGAAGAAAAAAAAACACTGTGTGTTGTTTCAGTATCAGGTCTTTTCCTTTGAAGAGGGTTTGTTCCCATTTGCCTCTGCAGAGAATGGTTACTAGCCTCTCTGTGACCTTTCAAACTGTTCTCATCTTCTACCAACCTCCAAATCCTCTTCTTCTTCCCCCTCTATCATTATCTCTCCCTTCCTTTCTCTCTCCATCCATCCCTCCAGTTCATCTCCATCAGTGTGAACTTGTCCCATAGCATCTTGTCACCCTCCATAATCTCACATTCCTGCTTTAAATGCGTCTTTCCATTCCATTGCTTTGTTACTCTCACTTCTTTAACAATCTCTCCATTAAAATCTAGCTTGTAATGCCACACCTTATTCCACCTTTCGATCTTCTGTGGATACCTCTGTCTACGGGACAGGAGAGAAGCTACATAAAAAGGAGGAGTGCGATGTTGGGTGTGAAATGAGTTGAGCCGCCAAGCCCTTAAGCCAAGGTGAGGATGACTCGGAGGATGGTAAAGTACAGTTTATACACCACACAGTGCTATATATCATACATGCTGTAAAGAATGCCAGTATGGCATTTGTATTTTGCTAGAGAAGACTATGTCAAGCAATATAGCAATGGCTGCAACAGTACATCCAAAGTGTGTGTGATATTATTGTGAATTACAGGGTGATGTCTACTTCGTCATGAAAAGGAATAGGCTGCAACTGCTGCAGTGTGACCAACAGAGAAGAGAGGGACTCTCTGTACTGTACCGTGTCAGTAGTACAGGCAAGACACGAGTCTGGGATTATGGTTCGTTACCATGGCACCGCAATGACACCCACTGTACATCTGGCTAAGGTGTTAACAGGGAACAGGCTCACACAAACTCAATATCTGAATGTGTTTGTGAGTGTACATATGTGTGTGTGTGTGTGTGTGAGAGAGAGTGTGTGTGTGTGTGGCATGCAGGGTAATGCAAGAAGGGCAGCAATGTTAGCATAATGGAAAGGATGACATTTATCCCACAAATTGCCTTGAAGTCAGCAAAATAAAATCCGGTCCTGGCAAGAAGGCAGTCTGGTTAAAGGAAAAGGGATTCTGGGAGAGGAGAGGAGACATAATCTGACAAAATAAACTAGCCTACCATGTTTTAAGGGCTTTGTGGCAAAGGGGACAACTTGTTTTCTCAGCTGGGGAGGAGGCATAGTGGTTAGAAAATAACAACTGAATTGTAACTGAAAGGTTAAAGGTTTTATCCTGGCTACAGCAAGTGATAGGTGCAATCAATTGCTGTTGCCAGCTATTTAGCTACCAACATAAAGTAGGATCATTGAGGCTGTTACGTCCTGGTGTGTCTAGGGATGTCAGGACATAAACATAAACCAGATGTTTTTGGTAATTTGAGAGGATGTTTATTTAAAATAAAGTAAAGTGTCACAAAACAGAAAATTGGCCAATGGGTGCTGTGGAAAACAACAAACAAACATAACAAAAAGAGATCCTCAAAAGGAGGATTACTACTCTAACTAAAGGAAAATAAAAGGATAAACCAAAACACTCTCTAACTAAAGGATCTGCAAAAACCAAAACACAAAGCGCACAGCACCCCTGAACCTAGTGTAAACTAACAAAACAACTATGGTGAATGCAAAAGGTGTATTAGTAGTTTGGAAAAGCTAAATCCTGGCCCACTTCCTTACCTTGACACAGTGTTCAATACAAAGTCTGCAAATACTAGCAATCACACAAAAAGGCCCTGAGGCATCTACGCGAGGCAAGCAAGACGTGGTCTGAAAGCTGCCTCCAACAACAGACTGAGCAGGCTTTTAAACAGGCAAGGGTGATTTGTGGCGCTCCGGGATTGGGCAGCAGAGGGAAGCCGCACCAATGGATGGCAAGATACCCCAAACCCCAGGAAGTAGGCGGGGCCATCCCTCAAAGTATCAGCCAATCCTCTGGGTGTGTTCGCACAGCCTGCTTAGCATAACAAATGACAATCTTCAAGCACTGGTAAATTACGGGTGGTGCTGGTGGCAGCCGTAACAAGGCAAAATGTGTTGTAGAATAAGGTTGGTTTGAACTAGTTCTGACAAACCTCTAAGAGGGCTGGTACATTTCATGGTAATCTATCCAACATTTGCTAAACATTACAATAAAACCCTAAAATTTAATCTTATGTTGGCACTAGAGCAAAAAGTCAGGGCATCACCATCAAAAATATAGGTAGGCTTCATTCGCTGGGGACCTGGAATGTCTAAATCTCATTGCAATCCATTCAAGAGTTGTTGAGATACTTCAGTCTGCATGAAAGCCATGGACCAATCGACAAGCAACGTCGCTAGTAGGGCTGGGTATCGAGTTCAATACTTTTTAGGCACCGACCGAATTGCTTCAATACCACGGAGTATCAAAAAATGCCTTGTCTTTCGGTACCAAAGTTCGATACCTAAAGGTTCTTGTTTACGCCAATGAGCCAATAAGCCAATAAGCATGCAGAATTATTGACGTGCCCACATCTAAAAGTGATTGTAATTGGCTGTGGTGATGTAAACACTAGCTCACGCCGGTTACGCACAGAGACATGGCTCGTGGATGTAAAATCAAAAGGGTGGCTTGATGCAACAGCGGCGCGATGCAATATTTGGGACGTAAGATAATTGCTGCCAAGAGCGGCGACACGACAAACCTGGTGAAGCCTTTGACTGTGCGTGGAATAAACTTAAGAGCAGAAAGTTGCTGTCTTTGCTGCAACAGCACAGAGCCTGTATGTGCAGCCGGCGGAAGCGCTTCCGTATGATAGTGACATCACGTACCGATATTTGGGCTGATGTCTGCGACTTTGCTGCAGTGGATTAAAGAGTTTCCTTTCTATTGTGATAGTTGTTGCCTGGACACCTCTTCCTCTGGTGAGGAGGAAACTTTGATATGTAGAGGCAGAAACTTGTTTCCATGTGATGAGAGATTTCTCTCTCTTTCTCTCAGGCCTGTTGCCATGAATGTTTAGGTTGCCATGGTACCAGAGCATAAATTGACATATATATACATATACACAATAAAAAATA
Organism: Lepomis macrochirus; assembly: GCA_024633595.2. Classification (NCBI taxonomy): domain Eukaryota; kingdom Metazoa; phylum Chordata; class Actinopteri; order Centrarchiformes; family Centrarchidae; genus Lepomis; species Lepomis macrochirus. The sequence goes on from JALXJV020000016.1 coordinate 7,251,676, forward strand.
TAGAATTAATAAACAATGAAATGATATTATAAAAACTAAAGAAAGAGGAATAAAAACAACAAAACAGAATATAAGCCGATGTTCATTGAAAATATGTCTTGGTTTTGACAAGCAGTAGCATTTTTCAAAGGAACAATTATTAAAATAAACTATTAATGATAATAATGTGATAATTAAGTTACTTTATACAAACAACAATGGTTCTCTGTTTGTTGAGAAAATATACAAATTTTATACCAATAAAATTGGTATCTAAAAAAGTATCGTTCAGGAACCGGTATCGAAGTTAAGATATCGATATCGAAAATCTTTGAACGATACCCAGCCCTAGTCGCTAGTGACGCTAAAAATTGTACTAAACCAATCAAACTCACCTGATTTGTAGGTTGATGATGGTGACCATTTCACCCATCATGTTTGGGTTTCTTTATTCTATTGTTCATGACTGATGTCAAGCTGTGATGTCTGAATGTGCACATACACAATTAAAGCCTTTAATGTCTACAATGGGAAGTATTGAATGACTTGCTGTTAGGCACCAGAAAAAAAAGCTGATGCACTACTGATAGAGCATAGGTCACAGAAACATAGAGATAGCTGTACGCCCATGTGTGTGCATGCTTAAAACTCCTGGTTTGTAAATAGTCCGTCTGAACCTTAGTAACAAGATCTAAGAGGCAGCAATGAGCCCAGAGCCCATCTATATATACAGATATGCTCACACCCTCACCTTTTCAGACTAAGCTCAAGTGAAATCGCAGCATGAAAATCAGTCCCAGGATCCTTAAAGTCTACAGGGGTGATTTAGTTTGAAATAAATAAATAAAAAAATACCATTTAGATCCACACACCATTTTTAGTGGAATCGCAACCAAACCCGCACCAGTAACAGGTGCATTGTGCTGCATTATGCAGGAGTTGGATGGCTGAAAAAAGGACCTGATTTGCCATCAAGCTCTAATTGGCGCAAAGACACAACTAATGATCGTTAAGTGGGGAATGATGGCCCCAAGCTAACTTTTCTCACTCCATAAGGATATAATACATAATTCATAGCTAACAGCTGAGCAAATGAGGACAAAGAGAGAGAAAGAGAGAACAGTGGAAGAGACGAAAAAGCACAAAAAGAAAGGAGGCTGAAAAATATACTGCTAGTGTGTTTGTGTGTTTGTGGTGAATGATAGATGCAAGTGTCGTGTGCATTCACGTGTGGGTGTGCATATGTGAATTTGGATGCTAAAGTTTGCATGTGTACACACGTGTGCACTGTGTGTGTCTGTGTGTGTGTGCTGTTTGGCATGCTGCTTGCTGTGTGAAACTGTGATTGAGGTGACAGTGAGCCCGTGAGAGTAGTTAGCATCCACCAGACACACACCAACTCACTCACATAAACACACACGTGAACACAGGCACACAAGAACAACAGCTGTTGCTAATTATTAATTCATGCTCAAATTCCTGTGAAAACTCAATGTGGCAATGAACGCTGGGGACGGGAAGAGAGGGAGAACCAAAGAGAATGATAGACAAAGAGGAAGAAAGAGACGGAGAGCGGAAGACAGAACAGTGTAATTGCTTTAAGACGCCGGGTTTAATCGTTCTTTTCGACGGATTAACTATTGATATTAATTTAATGTCGTCTGAAAACAAAGGTACAACACCGTACCTTTTGTTGGTGCAGCACTGTAGCATTAGGCAAGAGAGTGTAATGCTACACTGGGTGTAGCATTACACCCTCTTGGGATTGTAACAGCACTGCCACAAGCGTGCAAAACTGTGTCTCATAAAACGGCTGCATCTATCTGACTGTCACCACGACTCTAATGATGAGCAGTATGATTAAACATGTTGATCTCAACTCCTGACTGAAAAATTCACTGTCAGCCCCAATATAACACGATGGTGCTTGAGTCTTGTACAGCAGTGGATTGCAAACCTTTTCACATCCCGGACCCCTAAACTGACATAAATTAGACCACAGTCCCCCCTTTGATTTTGCTTTTAGATGTTTTATTACAGAAATTAAATATGAAACCAGGGACCAAAATAGTCATACAATACATTATGTCATTGTGTTACTTTAAGGTCGTGGGTTCAAACCCCGGTTGCCCCGGCCTTTCATGGGTTCTCTCCAGGTGCTCCGACTTCCTCCCACCATCCAAAGACATGCAGGCTAGGTTGATTGGTGTCTCTAAAATTGTCCTTAGGTGTGTGAATGTGAGTGGTTGTTTGTCTATGTGTGGCCCTGCGATGGACTGGCGACCTGTCCAGGGTGCACCCCGCCTTTCGCCCAATGCCAGCTGGGATAGGCTCCAGTCACCCCGCGACCCTGTACACAGGATAAGCGGTTGCCGATGGATGGATAAATCATTTCCCTTTTTGCTGGGGACAGGAACCCTCTCAAAAACTACTCCCCGGTCCCACCTTTAATGACTGCCGATGAACAGTAATGGTGTTTTAATCATGTAGCCTCAAAAGCCAATGAATGATCTTACATACACTGTTTAGTTTCTGGATGAGGTGGAAACATGTCGACACTGACTGTCGCGCTATGTTCTAAAAGCTGAGGAGTGGCTCTCATTTGTTTCAAATAAGGACAGATCAATACTTACTGAGGTTAGCAACAGATAAAGACATTGTTGATTAGATTTTATTAATGTGACGCCTTTACATTGAGCATAGTCCCATGAAGAAAGAAGATAGGGATCCTCCAGAGTCTAGAGGCTGGTAGTGGTGGATTAAAGCCAGGAGTAGGAAGGAGAATCACAGGATCACAATGATATTTTAAGAACAGCATCCAAGGACCAATTGGCTTGAGGAACGTGGGCAGAAAGATCATTGGTCAGATATGGTGATGTCAGAATTACTGAATGTAAGGGACTTTGATAACAAGGGAAAGCAGACAAAGACAGAGAAGATTAGAGTGGGAATAAATAGCAGAAATTCGTCAGAGAAAAGAAACATCAGAGAAAAGATTCCTCTTCTTCCTCCATTCAATTTTTGCCAAATCTTCATTTACTAAAGGTAAAGCTAGCTTACCAGCTACAGTATTTAAACAACTAACCTGTTCAAAGCCTGCCATTTTAATTTTTCTCAGTTGTTTTGGTACATTTGCAGCCCCATCAACAAATCTGCCATGAGTAGGGGCTGGAAGTCCCAAGGTCAAAATAGAAGACACCTCCTAAGGTAGTTGAGAATGACCGAGCCAAGACCCTGTGGGACTTCAAGATCCAGACTGACAGATTGGTGATGGCTAACCAACCAGACATTGTGCTGATCGACAAACAGAAGAAGAAGGCTGCAGTGATAGATGTGCCAATCCCAAGCAACAGCAACATCAAGAAGAAGGAACACGAGAAGCTTGAGAAAATACCAAGGGCTGAAAGAGGAGCTAGAAAAGATGTGGAAAGTAAGAGCAACAGTGGTGCCAGTGGTAATCGGAGCACCGTGGGCTGTGACCCCCAAACTGGGAGAGTGGCTACAGCAGATTGCAGGTACAACATCAGAGTGCAGTCTTAGGAACAGCTAAGATACTGCGCAGAACCGTTAAACTCCAAGGACCCGAGCTTGAGGATGACACATACCACCCCGCAAGGGGTATGGTATTGTGTGTATCGGGTGAATGTTCTGAGGACTGTTTTGCTACTGTGATGCTGTGACTTGCTGTTGTCTATATCTTGATCTTGATCATCTACACAAGTGACAAGATGATGTGGAAGTTGAACTAGTTTTGAGAAATTCACTTCTGATCTGAGAAATGTACTAAAGCAGCTGGGAAAAACTGTAAAATCAAAAAAACGAAAAAACAAGCAGTGCTTATTGCTTTTGTTAATGGAAGCTATAGACACAATTTGGATATGATATAAACGAAAAACCAATGACCATGACCAGTGCTATCACCTGCTCTGGTCTTTGTGTCTGCGGAAAAAGGGGGGTGCAGAGTGTGATGCTGATATGTAATAACATGTAGCTTAAAATGTATGTATAGGCCTACAGTTCTGGTTTAGTGGTTCCCAGAGGACAGCCAGTGTAATATTGAACAAAATGTGTCCTGACTACAGAGGGGTGCTTCATGGATCATTAACACCAAACATAGCCGCAGCTAAAATGATTTCTATGCTCCATCGAGAACCTCATGTGAAAACACAGACACTAACAGCCCATCATCACAAAGAGCTGTTAGGATGCATTGTTTTATACAAGGCTCCTGCAGAGGTCTGACTTTTCATTTATGTTTCTAATGTGTCCCACCCCAGCCTTCGGCAACTCCCAACCCTGTGACTTCAATTGTAGTCTAGATTGTTTGACATAATTTCCCCACCTGTTGGGATAATTAAACCCTTTCAAAACCTTGCTAGATAGATTTACAACCACACAGTCATCGAGCTAGGAACAAGGATGGGTTTTTTTTCTTAGCCACTGGAAGGCTTGGAGTCACAAGCATTTCACTTAGAAGTGATATGTTATGGACCTCACCTTTGAAAATCACAGCAATGAACACTCCTATGTCTTATTTTCTGAAGACTTTTGAAGTTCCTCTTAAATATGTCCATCTAAATTTAAGAAATTGACATCTATCTAGAAAATGTAACGATTTTTTTTTCTCCTTGGCTACGGGCTCTTTGTGTTTCGCTGAGGCATCGGATGCAATCACAATAGCCTTTTCTTGACATTTCCAGGCAATCAATAATTACATGTGCCTGGAATTTTGTGAATTGCCTAAAGTGCAACTCCATTCACAAAGACAGGGAACCGCTTGCTGATTAGCTGCATTGAGGCTATTTTGCCTTATTCGAAAAAACAGAACAATACTAATACAAATATATGGTGACATTTGAGAATGCTACAGTCAAAGTTATTTTTGTCCAATGACATTTATTATTGCTACGCATGCTACGCAGAATGTTTGTTAAATACATACTACTTTGGGATAAGAACATTTTGAGTGTTATTTTGAAGAAATGGAATGAGGACATTTTTAAGGTATTTGTGTATTACAAATGTATTTATAAAGTTAATATGTAATTAGAATGGGAGTGTACAAAAGTGTGCACGCACACTCACACACACACTCACACACACACACACACACAAACACACTGGTATAATAAATATGCTAAGATATTCACACACCCTACAATCAGAGAATGCTGCCTGCACATCTTTTTCTAATTAGCTAATTTGTAGCTGCGTCTTCTTTTCTTACGACTTCTATGTTTAAAAGTGATTAGCTGATTTGAAGTGCCTGTATTTTAACAATATGAAGCACTAACTGTGAACCAGCTGTAGAAGCTGTTGAGGGTGATCTAACAGTAAATTAACACTTGACTTTAGCACTAATAACACAGGTAAACAATACAGTCTGGTAGCTACCGTGGAAGTGAAACAAATTTCCGAATCACAGTGACAGTTACAGCATGACAGGAGCTCCAAAACTCTAGAGAAATTAAAAAGCAAGATAATTGTTTTATTTAAATCAAATGCAGCTGGGCTCCTTTAATATTTGTTGCTCTTCCTATATTGTTAATGATTGTTAAGAATTGAATCTGTTTGTGTGGTGGTGGTGGTGGGGCATGAACTGCTCTACTGTGTGCCTTGTATTTCAAATGTTTGAACCACTTGTTCTGTCTCTGAACATGTACCTGCTTTAATGAATGGACAGACAGGAACTTGGATGATGAAGCGAATTGTTGTTTTTCCATTTCCACAATTACCTTATTATGCAAAGCACAGTCCACTGTATAATTAACCATGGGTGTGTGGCTTCTAAAGGCAAGCAGAACAAAGACAACATTTGCAATTAATAATTCTTTCATTGTTAATTAACCAGTCATTTATCTTCAACTTGAACTTGAGTAGCCGATAGAATCCATGCTAATAGCTAAATTATGGTTTTTAGAGGACAGCTGCAGCTTCCATGTATGCACCTGAAGAGTCTACAGCAGGGGTGGCCCTATCCCACAAAGTGTGGTCTGCCGGTTTAGGGCTACTGAATTTGGCATCTGAATGAACTCTACCATATTTTTTTGCAGGATGTTTAGACAAAGGCTAAATGAAAATACAGTGACAGACAAAAAACAACATTACAGCCTACAGTTTTTCTCAGTCGCTTTGGTGCATTTCTCAGATCAGAACTGAAATTTTCAAAATTACTTATTCAACCTCCACATCATCTATTCCCTTGTGCACATCATAAAAGCAAATCCTCATTTTGAACAAATTGAAAATGCTTTGACATACTGATGCAAATGATTATGTACAATTGTCTGCAGTTTGCTGCATTATCAATTGCTTATGCAATTTTATACCGCTTCTCTGTTGAATAGTCTTACTGCCCACAACATGTAGTCATAAGATCATTGCACAAGTCGATAAATGCAACACGTTGTTAACAAGTTAAATGACGTCCAACTCATATTCTGCGCAAACAAGTATATATCTGCGAAAAAAGGTTCTTATATGGACAGTTAGCGGTGAATAGTGCAAATCTCCTGTAGATTTATATATATGTATATAGATAGATGATTTGAGAAATGTACCAAAGTGACTGAGAAAAACTGTAAAGAGAGACAGGAGACAACATGATGAAAACTGAGGAGAAGGTGAGAAAAACATAAAGACAGGCAGAAGGATCATGAGACTGCCAGACACATTGTGTTTGTCACTGAAGAAGACTGTAGTTCTATTAATGTGCATTAATCAGGAAGGAGGGTCTGATAAGAGTGTGACACCATTATGAACTGCTGTTTAGCTGCAATCCTAAATGCAACCATGCACAGAAGAATGTGTGCAGACTTCATGCATTCCTGTTTGCTGATTTTTGCTTACACGCATGGTTTTTAGATCTTCCAATGTACAGTTAGTGTTGGCACTTCAACAGCCACATTCAAGTCATTTGCAAGCCCCTTATGTTTATATTTTAAATGCCATTTTGATGGTCCCCTCACTAATTTCATTGAGACATTACTAAACCCTGTTTGGACTCTTGGCTTCCATAATCTGGAGTCCTTTCTGCTCCAGCTCTGCACTTCTGTTTGATTTGTGATTTGGTTTATGAACCTGCAGCGGCTTTAATGGAAGAGACACACACACACTCTGATCCCCATTATCTACCTTCTGCTGCACAGAGAGGCAGATAAGAGGAGGAGGAGGAGGAAGAGAGGAAAGAGGCTAAAAATGAGGACTAAGTCATGGCCCTCATTATCAAATCCCATCAATGGGGGGAGAAACAGACTAACAGGGGGTTGGGGGGGGGGCAGAAGAGGGAGAGGGGGTGTATTTATAAATTGAACGAGAGAGAAAATAGTGGGATGTTAACAATAAACTGAGGTGGAGGAAGAACAGAGAAGGAGTGATTTGCCAACATAAAGAAAGTGAGGGTCACCTATGGAGTGACAGATAATAGGAAGAACACACAAAGCCTCTGATGTGAATGTGTGAGGGGATGAAGGAGCCAGGTCAACCTTCATAAGCCATTGATTTACACAATCCCAGTCACTACCTAATATTTCATCTGTGCTACATTTGCAATCTCCCATCCGACGAGGCCATGAGCCATTACCGATGGCCAAGATCACAGCATGGTGGCCCCCTCAGAGTAATGAGATAGAGAGAGGTGGAAAGTGAGAGATGGGGCAGGCAGGAAAGAGGTGGAGGAGAAGGAGGAGGAGGAGGAGGAAAGAGTAGAGGACAAAAAGGGGGATAATGGAAGGGAAGAAGAGGATGGGGATGAAGGTGGATAGAGGTTTCTCAATGTGCCATTATGGAGCATGAAAAGAAAAAAATCAGAGATGGGCAGAGAGAGAGTGATTGAGATGGGGGTTGAGTGAAAGTACAGGTAGAGAACGACAGAGAGAGATACGGAAGGGAGATTGCTTTTCTCTAATTATGTCCCTTTTCAGTGTCAGAGAGACGGATATAAAGCTAATTCCACCCGCCCTTCTTCTCATCCCCGCTTTTTTCTAAAAGCCTGTACTCATTCTCTTTACCCCTTTTCACATGAAACGCGTTGCAGGCTGTTTTCATGACACGAAAAATGAACAGATGGCAAAATCAGCCCATACAAAAGAGAGATTTTGTGGTTACTATCACCGTGACAACAACCCTCGACCACCCGCACAATATATTTTGCTTCTGTTTCGTCGAAGGCAAAGCTCCATCTCCCTCTGTCTGGCCTGGTCTACTTCTATCTGTCCATTCATCTGACTCTCATCACCCTCAGTCTCTCTTTGATATCTGTGTTTTTCACACGGGAGTAATCAGTGGTGGTGCTATTGAAGCCCATCACACTGCATCTATACAGCCGTCAGCTGGTCGAAGAGATCTTAAAATTGAATCGGCCGCACAAGGTGATACGTCTTTAATGGGTAGCACAAAGGCGAGCAGAAACGCTACGTACAGATGTAAGATATCACAAATGCAAATGCATGCACTCATAAAGCCATTTCATTTGTACACTTCACTAAAGTATAAAGCATAATCTTACCACCATACATCAGTAGCCCTGTAATTGGGGCATTTCTTATTAAAAAGCATATTATATTGTAACTTTATGCTACAGATAAAAGTCCTAATTATTCCATTCTGATTATATTTGATTAAGTCTTTCTCTCCGCACCCTCAGAAATCACACAATCTCATTGAAGGGGTAATTTCCTACTTCAAAAGCTAATTAAGCACACAATCAGAGCACAAAGGACTGGCTGTAGCCATGACCCAGCATGTACTACATTTAACAACCCAAAATTGCTAACAAAGTTTAATTTCCATTCTTTTTGTAAGGTGATTCACCTGAATTACTACATATTCAGGGCAATGTTTTTCAAACTTTATATTTCTAGGTCATCCATCCATCTATCTATCCACCTTTGCATCCATCTACCCATCTATCATCTATCTATCCATCCATCTATCATCCATCTACCCATCTATACATCCATCTATCCATCCATCTATCATCCATCTACCCATCTATACATCCATCTATCCATCCATCTATCATCTATCTATCCATCTATCATCTCTCATCTACCCATCTATCTATCCATCTATCATCTATCTATCCATCCATCTATCCATCCATCTATCCATCCATCATCTCTCATCTACCCATCTACCCATCCATCTATCTATCCATCCATCCATCTATCCATCCATCTATCCATCCATCTACCCATCTATCCATCCATCTATCCATCCATCTATCCATCCATCTATCATCTATCTATCCATCCATCTATCATCCATCTACCCATCTATCCATCCATCTATCCATCCATCTATCCATCCATCTATCATCTATCCATCTATCATCTCTCATCTACCCATCTACCTATCCATCTATCTATCCATCTATCTATCCATCCATCCATCCATCCATCTATCCATCTATCCATCTATCCATCTATCATCTCTCATCTACCCATCTACCCATCCATCTATCTATCCATCCATCCATCTATCCATCCATCTACCCATCTATCATCTATCTATCCATCCATCTATCATCCATCCATCCATCTATCCATCCATCTATCCATCCATCCATCCATCCATCTATCATCTATCCATCTATCATCTCTCATCTACCCATCTACCTATCCATCTATCTATCCATCTATCTATCCATCTATCCATCCATCCATCCATCCATCCATCTATCATCTATCTATCCATCCATCCATCCATCCACCTATCCATCTATCTATCCATCCATCCATCTACCCATCTATCTATCCATCCATCCATCTACCCATCTATCTATCCATCCATCCATCTACCCATCTATCTATCCATCCATCCATCCATCTACCCATCTATCTATCCATCCATCCATCCATCTACCCATCTATCTATCCATCCATCCATCCATCTACCCATCTATCTATCCATCCATCCATCCATCTACCCATCCATCCATCCATCCATCCATCATCTACCCACCCATCCATCCATCCATCCATCCATCCATCTATCCATCCTTCCATCCATCCATCCATCCATCCATCTACAAACCATATGTCACAGTGAATAATAAAACCCCCCACTCAGTCAGAATATTGCATCAACTCTGATGAGGTTTGGTCCGCAGGTGAGTACATGCCTACATGTTATGTATTTGGGAGATGATGGTGGTCGTCAGTTTCACCCAAAAAACCTGAGTAAAATTTCAGATGTGCAATCTTGCTTGGACACTGGCAATGTGCACTTTTCACAGCAGTCTGGTGCACCGCAGAGAACTATATAAATGAACTGCAAAGTCCTAGCAAGGGAAAGCCCCTCTGAACGTGCCCAGAATGAGTGACAGGACGCTGTGAACACGAGTCCGTCTTGCCATCGCCACAGGAACAGTGGAACCTGAACGAAGGGCTCTGATAGGCCCAGTGGGGTGGAGATTGCTCTGCCCCTGATTGGATGATTAGGGGCTGCGGGAGCTCAAATCAGCCGTTTTCAGGAAAAGAGTGGTTTGGTTAAGTGGATTGGCAATGTGTGTGCTCTGTGTGCACTCTTTGTGTGAGTGTGTGCTCTGCTTCGGTCTATTTCTATGTTTAAATGTGTGCATGTGCGAAGCTTGTGTGTCTGTGTCTGTGTGTTCGGCAATAGGTGAGTCCAGTTCAATAAAAGAGTAGTGACAGAGGGAACCGAAATTTAAAGAAAGGAAGGAGTGAGGACAGAAGCAAAGCTCGGAGTAGGCTGAGTGTATTTACAAAGAAATGTGAAGTGGGGAGTAGGAGAAAAGTGGGAACAATAGTCCAGGTAATGATGGGTCAAGGCTTAAGATGGATGGATGCAGTGATAGAGATTATGTGCGTATATTTTATATTTATATATATATATATATATATATATATATATATACACTCAGCAAAAAAGAAACGTCCTCACTTACTGCTTTTACTTTCAGCAAATTTAACACATAAATAAATTTATGAACACTTAAACTGAACAAAGTTTCACAGACACATGAGTAACAGAAATGGAAAAATGTGTCCCTGAACAAAGGGAGGGTCAGAATCAAAAGTAACAATCAGTAGCCTATCTGGTGTGGTCCTCTGAAGGTGTTGTCACATGCGGTGTGCCACTGCGAGGGCGATCAGCTGTCCTTCCTGTCTCCCCATATTGCTTTCTTTGGCATCTCACAGTACAGACATTGCAATTTATTGCCCTGGCAACACGGGCAGTCCTCATGCCTAAGGCTCGTTCATGCAAATATGCAGGGACCCTGGGCATCTTTCTTTTGGTGTTTTTCAGAGTCAGTAGAAAGGTCTCTTTAGAGTACTAAGTTTTTACAACTGTGGCCTCAATTGCCTTCCATCTCTATGCTGTTAGTGTCTTAACAACCATCCCACAGGGTGCATGTTCATTTACAAAAGCATGATTAGACATTGTTTACACCCTTCACAATAAAGATCTGTAAAATACACAGATATAGGAGAAATGTAATACAGGTGTTTGAACAAAGAACAGTGGTTATTTTAGTCAGCTGGGTACCCATGACAACTGAGGGACTGAGAGGTGTGGATGTACGCAGGCTGGCTCAATCATCTGCTCATACGCTCTTCCTCTGCAACTAGCCGGTAGGATGTGAAATGCATTGGTTTTAGAGACTTGTGTATATTTTGTGTCTGACATTGTTGGGAAGTCACAGTTCCTGCGTCTGTGTGGACTCAGGTTTGTTCTGTTGGAAGTGGTGGCTGGAGTGCCCGGTCCTGTGTCGAGACCATTAGAATAATTTCAGCCATGTTTCGTTTTCACTATTTGAATCTGGGGATACTCTTGCCATATGAGATGGATTAAGGCACATTTGAACAAAAGACAGTGTTCAATGTGGAGAAAAAAATACATGGAACATATTTCTATTCAATCAAGTACAAAGCCTCAGATCCATCTGCAGACCCATAAGCTGGTGTTTCTCACAGTAAAAATATTCTATTGTATCGTTATGCTGTAGATACGTCCTAATTTTTCCATTCTGATTATATTTGATTAAGTCATTCTCTTCACACTCGCAGAAATCACACAATCTCATTGAAGGAGTAATTTCCTACTTAAAAAGCTAATTAAGCCAATCAGAGCACAAAGAACTGGCTCTCGCCATGACCCAGCATGCATGACTTTTAATTATCTAAAATTGCTAACAAAGTTTAATTTTCTTGTCTTCTCTATGTGATGGGCTTCATAGTTTTCTGACCTGATAATGTTTTTATTAAAATCCAGCAGGATTTTTGTACTAAACCTCGGGACTGTGTCAGTGTTCTGTCGCAGCTTACTATAAAACACAAAGTTCATTCAAGCTTTTACAAAAAAAAGAAGTGAATAAAAATAAGTGAATAAAAATTAAAAGAGAAATATAAATATACTGCATATAAATTTATAACCATGTCTTTTAAACTCTCCCCCTCTATCTTTATGTCAGCTAATCTTTCTTTTTCACTAGACCACAAACTTTTTGAAAAGTCTATATTTTAAATTAAAAAAATCATGAATAAAGTACAATGAATAGTCATCAATAGCTTTTTGCTAAATTTCTCCTCCAATCATAGCTTAGCAACCAGCTACAGCAAATCTGTCATGAAAGTGAGCATTTAGCACTCAGTCTTAAAGAGATTGGGGGATCCCCAACAAACAAATATACAAGAGCAAAAATGTAAGTAATGTATGTGTGTTTATCTGCATTAATGCAATCAGCCAACATTAACATCTAACTGGTTACCTACACTAACCTTTCATTAGTCCTACTTCTAAGACCAAGAGTTAGCATATTATTGCAAAGGGGCCATGTGTAGTTTTCAGCGGATTAATTTTCAGACTGCAACCACGACCTTTCTAATAGAGGTGCTCCGAGTGCTCACTGAGTCTATTTGAAGCCTTTTTTTGTCATGTAGCATTATACAGTATACTGCATACTTACTTAATTAGTCCTAAAATTAACAGATGATAAAGTATCATGAAATGGCAACTGTTTATTTTATTATTGCCACGAAAACCTGGGCAACAAATTCCACTCTCTCTGTTATAGCTTAACAAATATAGCTATATAGCTATATTATATAAATATAGCTATATATTTCTATGGAACAAAGAAAAAACAGCATCTTTATAAATTTACTTCAACTATAAAAACTGTAACAAAAAGGCTGTAGCCAAAGTATTGAGGAGATTAAGGAGCACAGGCATCATGAGTCGATGATAAACTCTGAAATAGCTGCTTTTCGTTCTGTTCTTGTTGTCAGGTTCTGACAGAGAGGAGTCATAAATGTCATCAATGAGATTTGGAAAAAAAAGGAAATTTAAATAAATAAAAGTACAATGTTATTATATGTTGTATGTTATAATTACAGTTCCATATTATACTGTTAGCATATTGTTAATATTACTAAATCCTTGTGCTAGAAGCACAGTCTACATCTTTTAAATAGGCCTACTGCCACCGGCTTCACCAGAGGAGAGAGCAGCAAACACTTTAAATACGGCCAGCAGGTTTTTATTTGATTTTTTAAAGGTTAAAAATATGGGAGATTTATGGGGAAACATTTAACGGGAGGATCTATAAGAATGGAAAAACACATGAGAATACAAATGACATGAGAAGAGTAAAGAGAAGAGTGGGGTAATGTCAGGCTACATCCACACTACTATGTTTTTTTAAAAGAGTTTTATAAAGAATACGATCTTCTCCGTACACAGCAGCATTTTAGCTGTTTATCACAGTTGATCTCCGTCCATATTAAAACAACTGAAAACACACATCTAGTGGCCGTTCACGTACACTTAGGCATGCGCGTGCCGGTGTAAACAAGAAGTGGAAGTTAGCTGTTGTTACATTAAATTTGGCAAAAGACGATAGTAATACAGACGAATAACCACACCAGGTTTTTTTTTTTGCATTGACCGACAATGTTGAAAGTAACATGGGAGTACAAAGAGACTGTGGCGGCAGAAAACAGACTGGGAGTCGTCGCAAAGTAGACCTAAATATGGTGACATGCACACTACAAGTGTTTACACAGTACAAAATATTTTAATAAAAATATTGAAACTAGTGGTGGGCATAGATTATTTTTTTTATCTAGATTAATCTAGATTAATCTTGAAATTAATCTAGATTAAAATGGCTCATTTGAATTCTGCTGAAGGCATTTAAATTATGTTTGCGAACGGGTTTCAAGCCAGGTTTCAAGCCAGGTGGCGCATTAGACCAGGGGCTCATCTCCTGTTTCCAAAATGCATCACAAACTGCTTGAGAAAGCTGTTCTACTATGATAATTGGTGATGAAAATAAATCATGTTCAATAATGAAGTGATGTGCTTTGCGTTTAGGTGGTAGGCTACTTGAGACTGGAGGAACTCCTACAGTAAACTAATTCCGCATTGCACAAGGTGCAAACCAGGTGTTGTGCCGAGTTTTGCCTGCCTGCCGAGAATTGCATGCACCTCCAAATAATGCTTTAAAATGCTATAAAATTCTTTGTGGACTTCATCAATGGTGATAAATTGATTTGAAGTATATATTTTATGAACGTTTAGAGTCTTTAATATTTTAATACACTAAGCTAGAAGGACCATTCCTTGACATTCAGTACATATATGTGGCGATAAAGCTGTTTGATCAATGAGCACAGCAAAGTGTCTGAGAAGGACCTAAAGAGGTGGATGCATAATTCGGCAGATCAGATTTTGTAGGCTCCCTGACAAGATTTGCATCCACCTCTTTTCTCAGTATAGATGACCTTTAGCACCCGCGAGGTGCGTGCAATTCTCGGCAGGCAGGCAGAATTCGGCACAACACTGGCGGATTCAGAAATGTTCGTACACAAAGTGCTGTCCAACAGCTGTCTGTGGACGTGTTGCAACAGTTAGTGTGAGTAAATACCGCACAATGCGTTTTTTAATCAACTGGCGTATCAATAACTAACCTGGCTAGTTGTAAACAAACAGCTGGCCGAGCGAGGTTGTAACTGGGACGCCGTCAAGTCGGGTGTGACGTCATTCCCAGCTCCGACCTCCGAGGTAAATAGAACGCAGCACGTTAACGCCGATAACGGCCCACCACTAATTGAAACTAAAACTCTGTCAGTAGCATCGTGTTTTTGCTTTGTATGACTGATGATACCGAATCAGAAAGCCAAATGTGAGTGTCTGTGTCATGGTTTTATAAAGTCCCACGGGGTCGGCGACATTTTCAAACTTCTCCATCTTCAGATTTACTGTTAAGGCGGAAACAAAAGGTCTCCCTTTTAAAACGAAAACTGAGAGAGAGAGAGAGGCAGTCAGCTGATTGAGTGACGCCTTTGTTTGCATCAGGAAACTGACACGGATCAGTCTTGGTATGCCTGATGGGCTTGTTGATCCTCTTGTCTGATTGCTGCTCAACTCTCATCGTAAATGATTAACTGGCCGCATCAGGACTTTGGTGCTAGCTGGCTTTGAAAACTGCTCAGACCGCGTAGTGAAACCATTTCATCTGCCGTGGAATAGGCTTTAAATGTCAACAGTGATGTACCTTGGTCGGCAGGTTGGATAGGGCAAAAGTGCAGGCAATTGGTCAATATCCGCCACAAACAACAAAAATGATCTGATGAGATGAGTTTGTTTGGTTACTAAAAAGGGTTTCTATAGAAATTGTTCAGCTATTGTAGAGCCGTCTGGTCTCCTTTTCTCAGAAAGCTTTTGAAAGTGTGAAGGCAATTTTTGTGATACTCCTTCCTGGCTGACCCCACCCATGGGTCAATCTTTTAAACTGCAGGAGGATGATTTTGGTATTGACAGTACCAAACACACAGTGAGTATTTTCTCAAAAAGGTTTAACAAGCATCAGTTGAACTGAAGCTGTAGTTGTGATTTGGTCTTTGCAGCAGCTGGAGGTGTATGTGGGTTCAGGTCCTGTGGTCATTTATACATAGCACAATCATTTTTTTCCACTCACTGCCCTGTCCAAATCAGAGGCTTGTTAGGTGGTCCATGTTTCGCCAATCTTACTGTTTTGACATACAGAACATCATATTAAAGGAAAGGACAATATAGTTGCAGATGTCTAGTTCGGATCCCTATGCTAGTGATTGTTGTTCCATATTTCATTATTTCATTATATTCATATAATGTTACTTTGTATTTTGAACTTAACAGTATTAATTTGTTGTTATAATATATCCGATGATGGGGTGGAACAGTGGTGCTGTGGTTAGCCCTGTCGCGTCACAGCAAGAAGGTCGTGGGTTCAAACCCCGGTTGCCCGGGCATGTTCTCCCCGTGTCCGCGTTGGTTCTCTCCAGGTGCTCCAGCTTCCTCCCACCATCCAAAGACATGCAGACCAGGTTAATTGGTGTTTCTCAAATTGTCTCAATTGAGTGTGAGTGGTTGTTTGTCTCTATGTGGCCGATGTATGCGATGGACTGGCGACCAGTCCAGGGTGTACCCCGCCTTTCGCCCAATGCCAGCTGGGATAGGCTTCAGGCCCCATTTTTTTATCTCTCTATTATTAGAAATTAGGTTATATTTTAACTCGTTTTTTTGCGTATGGAAATACCAGGTGAAATGACAGTAAAGTTATCTATCTATCTTTTATAGTGCAACAAGTACGTACGGTTGGCGACCATTCCCTGTTAGCTCGCTCTCATTAGCGATTGTGGGTTTCTGCTCAGTATTCCATTGCTGTAGATTTGAAATTCGGGAGACACCAGAGTCTGTAACATTAAGACTATGTCTCACACTACAGGATCATTTGGGCAGATAATCAGACTAGGGGTTTGACGAGATCTCACAAGATTAAATTGTGTGAATTGTGAGAATTCTCGTAAGGTAAAAAGCTGTCTCGTTAGACTCACGCAAATTACAGTTTTCAGACGCTGTCAAGCCACACATTCATTTTCTCATGCAGTGAAATACAAATGTGTAACTGATAATATCAACTATCAACTACACCGAGATGATTGACACCACGGCGTATGCTGTGACAGTGATCCGCTGAATCCTGCTTGTGCTGTGAGTCCACCCCTTTTTATATAATGTCAATGGCCCAGACAGCTGTGACAAGTGGTAACGTAGCTGGTAGAGTGTTGCAACATAAACATTTAAAAACTGAAGCACAAACTTGCTCTCTTTGGGACTGTGAGCTACACTTTATCAGTGCTGCTGAAGTTAACATGTTTGTGGATTTGTGGTGAGATTTCTGCCTGATCAAAAGTGTTTCATTTACTTTCGGTTTCACATGCAGCATGCAGTCCCAAACTCAACCCGATCTCATCTCATGCGTCACATATGCACACTTTTGAAAAGCTGTGCTGAAAAGCTGTACGCAAAACAGCGATTTTAGTAGCGCTTCCGCCCCCCTGGGGCATCACATACACACGCAGCCTGGATGCGTCTTATACACACGTACGCGGCATCTACTATACATGCAAAATCGCTGTTTTGTGTCCAATAGACATTTTCCAAAGTGTGTATATGTGACGCCTGAGCATGAGAACAGGCTGCACAAAACTACGTCGGTCAAATGGTCTGCAGGGGAGAACGTCACTACCAGTGGATCAAAAACGTAATGCACAGCAGAATAAAGGGCAGGTAGACTTTTAATTAATGATGACGTTAGTATGGTAATATAATGACTTTTTTCTGGACATGTCAGAGAACACAGATTGCCTATGTGGGAGAGATTGTGAATGTGCAGTAAGTTTTGAACATGAGCAGAAAAGCTGCTGAAACACAGGAGCTATTAAAGTCCAGGAGTTTCTAAATCAATTAAAATTAAATAATTTATTATTGAGGTGAAAAGTTGCCAAAATCACATTTAAAGAGGTCACTACCCCAAACAAAGACACAAAGAGGAGGGAAGACTAAATCATGACTCAGTAGGGATGAAAGTAAAAAAGTTGCTCTACAGGAGAAACAGATCTGAGAGCAGCACAGAATGACTGAAAGCTGCACTTCATTATATTCTGGTAGAGTTTGAATCGTCACCTGCCACTTGCCAATTTTGTGTTTCTCTTTACATTAAATAAAAACATTTTCACCATAAACTGGTGCAGAAAAAATAATCAGAATGCAAGAATTATGCAAGAAGTGTTTAATGCTTAGTCAAAGTTAAGATGTGATTATAACCAAAGTGTTTTAAATGTGAATGTACGTTAGTTTGTGTGTATACTGAATCTGAGAGAGAGAACGAGAGAGACAGAGCTTGTACTGCTCTGCTCGACTGTTCCCTCTCTGTTTTGTTTGTTAGTACGTTAGAGTCATTGTGTATGTTTCTGGGGACAGGTTTTTCTCCTCTGAGCTTTTTTTTGTGTGCAGGGGTGTTCACGTGTATGATGTGTGTGTATGTGTCGAAGTGTGTAATTTTCAGCTGTGTGTGTCCTGGCCTGTTCTGTTGTACAGTTTCTTCACCGTAAATATCCGTTCAGCCTTTCCCTCCAGAGGGACAGTGGACCCTCTCAGTACCTACTGCTGTGACTACACTAGCTAATGAGCCTGTCTAACAGACACACACAAACCGGAGTATAGTCCTACACAGACACACATGTATACTGTCCTGTACACACATAAATAAGAAAACTCACAAACACTACACACAGAGACACACATTTCAAAGTAATCGAATACACGTTTAATCCCCGAATGGATTCAGAAAAAAACATGGGGGGGGGGGGTCCCGAGTATCAGTCAGTACAGTATGTGTTCTGCATCATCAACACCATCAAACTAAAACTCCACTGCGCCATGTCTCTAATTAATCACATGTATAACAAACCGGTCAACTTGCTCGAGAATATGTCACTTGATCTGTTCAGCTGTGACAAGTACAGAAAGAAAAACAACTATTGCCCCCTGACATGGTTTGGTTTTCACTTTAGCATGTGACACTATCCCAGAGTCGTAATTCGTATGGCTTTATTGTGGCGTTTCCATGTATTTTGTAGTGGATGCATATGTGTGTTTGTCATTATAATGAAAACTCATTTATCAGTAGCAGTTCGATAAGTTTTTTGTTTTGCCTACCAACCTGTTTACATTGTACTTGATGTCAGCACTGCAACATGGAGATAAAGCAAATGGAGTCATAATTATTGCGGACTGAAAGTCATCTTTGGGTTAAACTAAGCCATTTAATGTGGTCTCGGCATCTGAATACAATCCTCCCACACAACTCCCTGTGGAGGTATTCTGGGCATGTCCAACTGGGAGGGGATCCCAGGGCAGACCTAGAACATACTTGAGGGATTTCATGTCCCATTTGGCATAGGATTGCCCCAGGATACCCCAATAGGAGCTGGAGGATGTGGTTTGAGAAATGGAAGTTCAAGCTACTGTGCTTTGCCTGCTGCAACTGACCAGCCGTAAATCAGCAGCAGAAAATTAACTGACAGATACAAAGGTAATTTA
This sequence comes from Lepomis macrochirus, assembly GCA_024633595.2. Classification (NCBI taxonomy): domain Eukaryota; kingdom Metazoa; phylum Chordata; class Actinopteri; order Centrarchiformes; family Centrarchidae; genus Lepomis; species Lepomis macrochirus. Next base: position 7,271,050 of record JALXJV020000016.1, read on the forward strand.
TGTACGTACATAACAGTGCTACACTGCTTAAATGTAAGTACTAAAAGATACAAAATCAAGCTGACCATTGCTGTTGTGCACAATGAAGGATGATAAATCCAATTTTCAAATTCAAGTGTTTGTATTCTGTGTTAAATACCTGCTTGAGGTCAGAGAAGTATGCTTCTGACAGAAACGTTGGAGATTTAAATCCCTGTTTGGGCTACTGAAAGCAAAAAGACAAAAGTTAACAGTCGCAGGTATATTTTTGGTACATATTCACCAAAATGTCATTAAATCTCATATGAAAGCTTACGGTCTACCACATACTTCATGAGACTAAGAGCAGTGGTTCTGTGCAGTGGGGTACGGCACAATTTCCGCAGTACTGCTCATACTAAAAATATAGGCACTCAGGCCATTGTATAGCACGCCATGAAATCTCCTTCTGGAGATTGAAAAACAGGCAATACAACAAAGGTCTTTGTTCTGGTTAGTTCAGTGGGGAAAATGCAGTGACCCTGGAACATTTATTTTTGTACTCATGAAACGTTTATCTTCCTGTTGTGCCTTTCTAAGAAGAGAAGTGCAATTTGAAAACAAGCACGCTCTATAACCCCTCAGCCTGGCAATACTGTCCATATAAAGCTGAATTTGTTGTTTTCTGAACTGAACACCTGGATAAATACCAGCTGTAAATCCAGGTATGTTCTGTTACTGTCAACCACGTCAGACAACCGGTTCCTCAGAACAAGAAGTAAACATGGGGTTTTGTTAGACGTAGTGTAAAGTCTGTGGACGTCAATCAAATATGTGCCACTCAACCAATCATATGACATTGTTGACCAGTTGTTCGGAAGACTACGCTAAAATTCCTACAACTATTGGTTTGACTACACTTGTTTTCTTTCAGTTTAAGGTTCAGCTTGAACTAAAAGGAACAACACAGAATCAGATAATGAGTCAGCCCCGCTTAAATTTTGTCTGTGCAAAAACAAACAACAAAAAACAAACCATTATGACAATATGAGTCACCACTACACTACTTTAATTTTGCCTGTCTGTCTTAAACATCATAAAACATACTTACTGTCCTGCAACATGTGTCGCTAGGCAACAAGTAACGAACCACCAAACAGTCAATGGGAAGAAAAAGTATGTTTCATGTTCAAGAGTCCAGTCGAGACCCGGCCTATCTGAAAAGTGCAATAAGAAAACTTTCGTTAAGAATTTCCGCTATATAAATAAAGTTGAATCATGTTGACCAAGGCTGGGCTAAGAGTATTAAAATTCAGACCAATTTTCCCAATAAAAAGTCTGGTGTCATCAGACACAAAGAGTCATACTGATTGCTCTCATTACCACCAAACCGACTTACAATTGCTATATACAGTATGTCAGAGGTCACGTGCCACTGGAGCAAGTGTCTTGCTCAGAGACACAATGGTGTCTCACAGTGGATTCTAACCCGGGCCTCTCACATCAAAGGCATGTGTCTTATCCACTGCGCCTCTGAACACAGTCAAATTACAAGAACAGAGAATATTGATGCATCCCATGCAACACAGTATTTCATCTTCACAGTGGAGAATACTCATACACACAAGGCTGGACCAGGCAAAATTGATAAGTACCCTCAGGCTCCAGGTCTTAAGGGCACCAAAAGCCCAAGGTTCAGCGTGTAGCAATTTGTTTGTGGCAATTTGATTAACTGCAAATTCGTTTTGGTAGTATGCACCAGTAGAGCACAATATAAACTGAAATACTAAGGGCCCTGCTCAACAGGGGCCTCTTCACTCTTAACTCTCACACTCATTTTCACACTTATTTCCACTTGTCCTTCCCCTGAAGCTGTCCTTTAAACCCCAGGCTACCAGGCTTAAGTTGTAGGTAACGCTATGCCTTCTCTCTTTCTCTCTTTTCCTCCTCTCAACATTATTTGATATGGGAATCTAGATTGTAGATACCAAACAGGTTGATTCAAGACATCTGAATTCTTGAAATCTTCAACTTACATAAACAGAAACTCCAAGTTCCTACGGTTAACTGCTGAAGCCCAAACTGTTTCTTTCATTATCTACACGCTGGTGCATAAATTTACAACACCTGCGTCAGAAGTTTCCAATTATTCTGATCGCTAACTAGAAATGAATGCACTCCTGCCAGCGAATCAGAATCAAGAATTCTCACTGGCCATGCTATAAAAGAAAAGAACTGCGTATCCACCAATAACTGTATACACAGACTGAATAACACATTCAAATTTCACAACACTGAGACATTTTTGCATGGATAGAGGTACATTTATTGTTTTCCTCAGTGAAATATAACTCTAGTAATGGAGGATATTAAATTCATGCACTGCATCAGCCTCTTCCATCTTCCCCACACACACTGTATGTGCATATGTGTGGCTGTGTGTGTGAGAGAGGGGGTAGAGAGGAATAGATGATAAACAGTGTGTACAGCAAATATTAGTCTGACTGACAGTGTGTGTGTGTCTGTAATCTAGAACTAGATCATTATGACAAGAACACACATGAAAGAACATGTAAGTATGTGCTGCCATGAAAATAGACCCCATTAAAACCCCCCCCAAACACACATACACACACACACACACACACAGACATCCCCGCTGTCACCAGTTCGATCAATGCTTATCTTTTTACACACAGGTTTCTTCATTATTACCTGTGCCTTCACACACATATAGGCTATACATACCTCGCAAAAGGGCACACACAAAATCCTCATAGTGGCTTACATTCGCTACAGTATTGCAACGTTAGCAAGGGAAATGGACCAAACAATGCCACAGCATGCCCATCTCCCCCCGAGCTGCAATAGACCAGTTATACATGATGGCATAGCCTGTTACACACTCTCACTGGAAGTCAAGGACAGAAACCTGACTAATGGCCTAAAGCCTTCTGCTAAAATAAAACTTTTTTTTTTGGTATCCTCTCATTGCAATTTTCAATCACACTTTTTGCAGAACCACACACAAGTGCATTTGGCGGGAGAATGGGTGGAGGTGGTATGCAGAAAGACTAAGGACTATGTACATTTGATTAGTAGTCAAGGTTTGACAGAGAGGGTGGCTGGGCAGACAATGAAGCCCTGCCACGTTCACTTCACTGTAACTTCTATTGTCTGGGCTTAATGAAATCAGAACGCGTAAGATATTTTCTAACATACTTTGAATTTAATGATTGCTGAATTAGAGACTGTAAATTTAGACCGCAAAACTTAAAACAGCAAGAATGTGCTATAGCTCAAATGAAACTTTATTTTTTTCATGTTCTGTGCACATTTTCTGTATTTTACTGTTTTTATTGCTGCCTTTATTATATTTCTATATTCATTTACATATGAAAGAGTCAGAGTGATCTTACACTAGGCTACTGCAAACAGGAAGTGTAGGATTAGTCAAGCTGACCAACAATGGTATTAATATTGTATTCCTGGTGTTCATGATTGAGAACATAAGATGCAGGTGGCAGAAACTAAATAAGTAGAGAGGGATGAAGAAAGGAAGGACATGTGGATTAAGAAATGAAAGATGGAGGGAAAGGAACATCAGGGGAAGTTCTGATGCAGCACAGTAGTTTGAAGCTGACTATTCAAGAGTGCCATCTAGTGTTGACAGGTGGATGCACATAATAGATTCAGCCTTGGCCTACTGTAGAACCCAGGGTTATTAAATATACTCAAGCAGAATATGGGGCCCACAGGGGCAAAAAAAGCATATAACTCCATTTTGGGCCCCTGAATAATAGCTGAAGAGACATTGATGGAAATGTACTTTGTAATTTAAAGTAATTCTGAAATTTTTCTTTGCTGCAGTTTTTTTTCCGACAGTGTTATTCCATTAGCTGAAATGTGCTCTGAAAGAACCTCCTCTCTCTACATCCATCACTGATCATTATGGCATCTTAGCGTAATTGCCCTCCCCCTGTTGTGTGTAGTGCACAGTCGCCAGTCCTGAATGCCAGCAGTAATATTTCTGGTTGAGAGAGAGAGAGAGAGAGAGAGAGAGAGAGAGAGAGAGAGAGAGAGAGAGAGAGAGAGAGATATGCATAACTAGCTCATTTCCACCGCCAATCAAATTACCTGACCCAGCCGCAATACATCACTGCCAAACTGTTTATTAAACAAAAAGCCATGATTAAATTATTAATGACAGAGATTAATTAAGACCCCGTGCACCATACACACACACACACACAAGCTTTTATAAGACATGCACGCACAAAGGCAACAGTAAGGCATGCACACACACACATAAATCCATATACCACATACATGCAAACATGCAAAAAAATCCATCACTCTTTTACACACGTTTCACGCACACAAATGGATGCAAAAACATAAAATAAGTTACAATGTCCGCAGCCGCTCCAGGAGAGGGGGGGTGGGAAGGGAATCATTTGACATGTAACTTTCACATGTGCAGCAGACACAGAAGGAGGAGTTTGCCGGCTGTGTAAACAGTAAACAGCGTCAAGAAGAAGTCAACAAACAAATCCAACAAACAACATTAACAAGCTTGTTTTCAGCAAACTTTTCTTGATGTTACCATGAGGGTTTGTTTATGGCGATGCTTATGCTGCTGTAATGGTTTGTTGGGGGTGGCATCTGTTGCAGTGTGGGACCCATCGTGCGTGCGTGTGCGCGTGTGTGTGTGTGTGGTGAATATTCACAGTATACTTGTGTGCTCGTTTGTGTTTGTGTGTGTTTATGGCCTTTGTGTAACTTCTTTTTTCCAAAAACAGCCCGACATAAAGGAACATTTAGCTGGACTAAAAAGACTCAAAGATTTCCTTCAGCTTTATCGAAAGGTAACTTAAAAGTGTTTATCAAAATGACTACTTGTATTTAAACATACTATATTTGTACGCATGTGTGAAATCTTCATTGCTGTGCTACACTGTAAAGTTACTATACAAATAACCACAGAAAAGAAGGGCGCCACAATCAAAATGTAACCCCTCTTATTGTAATTCATCATCATGTAACTTATAAATGACAGCAAGGCGTATAGGGCTGAAGTAAGCTGCCAACTGTGAACCACAGGGTTTGGAAATATACCTCTATAGTGTTAGATCGCAGCTGCTATTACAGCCAAATGTAAAAATAACCAGCTAATAATTCACATTTCTACAGAAACAAGTGCGTGTACCGCCATAATGGCTCTGTGAGACTGTAGTTGTGCTGCTCTACACGAAAAGCAAACTTTAGTACAGCTATCATGCTTACAGTGACAATGGTAACATGCTGATGATTAGCGAGTGTAATATTTATGATTAGCATGTAACAGTACGACAGTGCAACTGAGGCTGATGGGAGTGTTAGTGTCATAGTTTTGGTCATAAATCAAAGCATTGGTCATTTGTGACCTGATGATGGCGCTAGATGAAATGTCAGGGGCTCACCAAACTTATTACAATTCATCTGCAAATTAAAATCCAATAGTTGAGATATTTAAATTGAAGACATTAATAGTATTTCTAGGCAATATTTTCATTTAATCTTTTCCCCGTGTCTATTTGTGAAACCTCTCTTTAACGTTGTTTTCTTCTTTATCTATTACAAACCCTATATGCTGTTACCAAGACAACCGATACTCTTCCTTGTTCAGCTGTAATTGACCATCCCTAAAATAACATGCTTAATAAAAAAAAAGGATAGATTCATGTGAAGAAGTTCCACTTTGTGTTGCATGCATTGAATTGTAAACATTTCAGAATGAATGGGCTGCAGTGGCCGGTATTAATGGAGGATATCTGCAGAGAAGATACACAATGGAGGATTTCCAGCATGGCTCCCACTACCCTACACACCACACTCATTTTATGATGAGGGAGATCTATGGCTTGAGATTGGTCCCAGGGCAAACCAGTAGACACTAGCCATAAAAAATACACAAGCTATAAAAGAATGGTAATGTGTGTGCATGTGTCTATGCGTAAAAGACGGAGAGAATGGATTTGCGGTATGTGTGTGTTTGCATGTGTGTGTATGTATCTAAAAGGAACAAGCCTGAAGAGGCCAAAACAATCAACCAGTATCAGCACTTTATGGTGGAGAATACTATATCACTGTGACAACAAAGGCAGTAAAGTGCTGTGTGCTGCTGTAAAACATTGTGTGATTCTGATCGTTAGCACAGCTGGTTAATTGCCTGACCACTCCTCTCCTGATACACTCACACACATATGTGCACATACTCACAAACCCAACACCCTACTAATGTGTATATAGCAATGTGTGTGTGTGTGTAGGTGTGCGCACGAAGACTCAAGGATACACACAAATGAATATATACAAGAACAGTTCACATTCACAAAGTATTCCCCAAAGAGGCCATAAAGATGTATGATGGATGAAGGGGGAGGATGTTCAGTATAATCAGTCAAGGAGACAAGGCAGTATTCAGATGCTGCTTGTTGTTCCAAGACAAATTCATCACTCTGCAATTAGTTTGCAAGACTTAAACCCCTGAGTCTCTTTATTACTTTACTGATGCAACCCCACATGCGCTTCACCCGTACTGTTTGTCAATATAGCCTCCGTCCCATTAATATAACAGATCAGGATGTTTTGCCGTAGTGTTGTCATATGAAAGTTGATATCAGAACATGAAATATTTCTTTTGTGTTCCCCGCGAAAAAAAAAAAGAACACAGAAAATGATCGCCCAACTCTGCAGTTCTCCTCAACTCCACCTACAGTAGCTTCATAGCATCCTTTAAGTCATTGTTTTGACACCCCCCTCAACTTTGCAACCTTGTTTCCAGCCGCATCAGGCAGTTGTTTTTAGCTAAAGTAAGCTCTGATAAACTCACTGTACGCTACCTGCCCAGCACCAAACAGCAGACACACACAGTTACCAACTAGCTGAACATAGCGGAGCATTGTTGAACCACACCTGGTGGATGTGTAAAAAAGCCTTTGTTTGCTAAAACACTTGCCCTAACAAATGTATTTCTTATACAACTATCTATCTAATAACTTCAGACAGTGTGTGTGTTTTATAGCTTGGTGGAGAGTAATTTTGTTATGGCAAGCTCCAGGTTTTGGAACTCTGACAATATATGAGATATATTACGAGAAACTGAACTCAGAATATTCAAGTGAAGATACACAGTTTGAGTACATCGAGTACATAGGGCACTATCTTACAAATGTACATGAAGCTACCCTTTCTTCTTTACGATTTGAAATGCCTAGTTTGCCTGCATGGTTGTTACTAACTCACACTGAAGCACACTATGGAGACAGAAATTGCAAATGTGAAGAGGACATGATATCCCACTATTATGCACAACTGACTGAAACTATAGTAAGTTCATGTGGTGGTGATGGAGTACTTCTCCCTCCTGCATCACCTATCCACACAAATAAAGTGTATTTTGTACCTTTGTGGTGGATAATCTGAGTACGGCACATCCGTGAGAAAGCAAACCACCAATAAAGTCGAAAAGTCAAAAAAGTGAAATAAAAATAAATATTTTAAAGGTTACGTTGCATTATCACCTGTTGATTTTAGGCAAACGTGCGTCAACCTTGACTGTTATGACAAATAGCTTTTGATCTTAAAGTTTGTTGTACATTTTGATACCAATGTTTCCCCAGTTTAATTAATTTCAATGTTACCTCTCCTTGGCCAGTGCACTCAATGTTCCTTTCAGCCATATGTGCTGAAAGGATGTCCAACGTGGTTTCCTATGGCATGTGACCAAACCCTAAGACAACACAGAGAAGCACAAACAAGGGAAAGTACTTCTCCTGTCCTGTGTGTGTAAGTGTGTGTGTACGTGTGTGGTCTGATTCAACCGCTGTATTCGCAAACAGGAGAATGAGTGTGAGACTATCCAAAGCATCTGTCAGATAACTTTCTTCACTGTGCATGGTTTTCTCATATGAGGGAGAGGAAAGTATCTGTAGTATAAACAGCAGCAGTATCCCGTGACCTATAAATCAGATTCAGCCGTGTGTTAACAGTAGCGGCTGAGTGAAGGGTGTGTGTGAAGGATCATTTACATTAACTACAAAAACTACCGTGCTTTCTTTCATCCATGAAATTCCAAGAACCAAAATTCCAAGAACACATTGACATATTCAGGTAGCATGAGCATCTCTAAGGTTAAACTGTGAGTTATCTAAAATCATCATAACGTACATTACGACTTCAAAACAGGTCAGTCTGCTTTCTTTGGAATAATGATGGCCAATGCTGTTGAGTTTATTCTCAGGCCTTTTCTAGGAAATACCAAAGGGGCTTTTTGGGGTGTCTTTCCATATTTGAAATGGTCATGTATGCGGTACAGATTCTTTATAAAAGAATGGGCTTCATATTTTAATACATAATCTGCAAAGACTGGACTTCCTCCTGTAATTAACTGTAATTTTAAAGCTTATATTTGCTTCTTTGACAATGTTGAAATGAAGCATTAAATACCCCTTAAAGCACTTCACAACATGTCATGTCAAGGACAATTATGGGTTCACCATGAGCTTATTTAACAATATACATTTCATATGTTTATTATAAATATTATATACAGCAATGTCTTGCCAAAGATCAATATCCATCCATCCATCCATCCATCCATCCATCCATCCATCCATCCATCCATCCATCGTTAACCGCTTATCCTGCATACAGGGTCGAGGGGGGCTGGAGCCTATCCCAGCTGACAAACGGCCGAAAGGCGGGGTACACCCTGGACAGGTCGCAAGTCCATCACAGGGCCACACACATAGACAAACAACCAGTCACACTCACACCTAAGGACAATTTAGTGGTCACCAATCAACCTAGGCCTGCATGTCTTTGGACGGTGGGATGAAGCCGGAGCACCCAGGGAGACAAAGATCAATATGTTCAGGAATATGTTAGGAATGATTGTCAAATTAAAATATCAGGTTTAGAAACTATCAGTACCTCAGTATTACTCACTCATCTTCACTTTGAGGAAACTCAATTCAGCTAACTCATACTATCACACAGAACAGTGAATGGTAAATTGCAGAATTTGTCTAGCCAGCCATTTGTTCAGCAACAGGCAGAGCTCCCACAAGGCTGAGTGAAACAATACAGTCTTCCATCTTTCTGCTGTCCGTGGCTGTAGACATTGTGTTTGTGTGAGTGTGCACCCTGATTTGCCCACGTGATGTATGTGTGCGCAACAGTGCATGCATATGTGTGTGTGTGTGTGTGTGTGTGTCAGCCAGTTTATGGCTAGTCAGCACTAATACAGGCACTCAACGATAATGAGTAATGAAGGGGCATCAATAACAGCCATGAGCGACATATCTGACAGGACAGCTTTTAATAATGGCCACCGTCAGCAGAGACATACAGACAGACAAGAGTCAGACAGACAGAAAGGAAAAAAGTGACGCAAAGTAGAGATGTAAGAAGAGATGGTGTGGTAAAGGAAGGGAGGAGACGAATGGACAGGCGTCAGTTGATAGAGACAGATGGATAAAGTTTAGGAAAAAACAAATAGAGAGTAGCTGGAGCCAACATGGATGACGATCCATCCATCCATTTGTCCATTAGCATACCCGCATATTCTAAGTTGGGTTGAGAGGGGCTGGAGCCCATCCCAGTATATTTTGGGCGAGAATCAGGGTACACCTTGGACAGATCACTAGTCTAGTAGATTCAAACCCAGAACCCTCTTTCTGTGAGGCAAGAGTGCTATACTGCATCACAGCCACGTTGGTGATCGGCGAGATACTAGAGGTAAAGTCTTTCAGCAGCAATACACGCGTGAAGAATCTCAAAAACATCTACCTTTATTGTTTTCCATGTGACGTTTACGACCCAGAAATGACATAAATTGTGTGACAATGTCTCTGCCTTGCCTGTTAGCAAGAACTTTCTCTAACCATTTACTTGACATTGTAATTTATTGTAGCTGTAATCTTGGAGGCAAGGGAGGACTCCCACACACTGCAATAATGACTTTCTCCTTCACGTGGACATTTTTTTCCACAGCTGGTAAAGAATTTACTTCTAGGCATCACATTTTCTTTGACAGCTGTCAGGCAAAATATGCTCTCTTTTGCATATAGTTTTATAAAAAAAAAAAATGCATTACATTTTGGGAAATACACTTATTCGCTTTCTTGCGAAGGGATGGGTAAGAAAATGAATCCAATTCTGACCTGTGCTATAAGATTGGAGCAAGAGCCTGAAGCAGAGGCTCTAGCTCTAGCTTAGCATGGCATAACACAGTACCCACCACCTCTACCAGTAACATTTTTCAACTTTTTCTTTTCTCACATCGCCAGTCAATTCCATGTTGCTTTCCATCCTACAATGCCTTGGGAGCAATGAATTCCCTGGTGGATTCGTTGTTACACACAGCACATTTCTCACAACATTTACAATAATGAAAATGGAGTTCAGCTAACATCTTGGTAAGCTAAAACACATAAAAAGAAAAAGACACTCACAGGTAACTTGAATTTAAACCAAATGCTACTCCTTTTCTTCTCCGTATCTGTCTCCTCTTTGTGTGCCTTCTCCACACTGTTGGACATTTGGTTGATTTCATTTCCTATTTTGATACACCTGTAATATATATCATTTGAATTACTTTTGGATACAGAGGTACTGGCAGCTCTCTATGTCTTTTCTTTAAATGCATCCATCCCACACATTCTCAGAGCATTTAAAACTTGAACATAGTATTACATGGAGGATTAGATTGACAGTGCTCTATTGAAGGTTCTGTAGCATGCTGATAATTATGTTGCAATATGGAAGGTAAGAAAACTATTCCAATTTCCTTCATGGACTGTAGGAAATAACTCAGCTTTATAGAAAGCAAAACCAAAAGCAATTAAGACCTTTTGCAGTTAATCACTGAAATTGAATTGTGTGAAATACAACCCAGTCATTATTAGCTGGCTGCTGCGCTTTCGTCTGACACACACTCAGATATACTCTCTTTTTTTTTTTTGAACAAATAATTTCGAAAAGCACAGGAAAATGGATAGCACAATTTTTAAATAAGTCTAGGGCTATGTATTATACTATCATATGTGCCATTATTACCTTAATCAAACCGATTTTACACAACTCTGGTTGACAGAGAGAAAATTCAGTGGAAAAATAATATGCAGTTGTGGGAGGGTACGTCTCTTCTCAGTGTGTGGTTTCATGTTTTTAATGAAAGACGCAAGTGTCTCTGCAGCAATTTATTTTGGTGGACAGCACCGCAGTCTTTGGACATGAATATGCATTTGACACATTCTGTGTTTGTGGGTGTTTGATTGTGCAAGGGTGAAAGATGGACAGAGAAAGAAAGAAAAACAGATACAGACAGACAGGAACACAGACAGATAAAAGCTCCATCGTCCGTCTTCCTTAAAATGTAAATTGCTGTGTTGGGATTGGTTAGAGCTTTCCCTGCTAACGAGGCACATTGGGGTGATAGATGGAGCTTTAATTCTGGAAAGGAATTGAACTACAGGCCTGGGAAACATTAGTTAAGCAACATGACACTCTTCCCATCCATCTGTGCCTCACTGTCCTCCCTTACAGCTCTTCTTTCCGTCCATTCTGCCACCTTGGTTTACCATTAGTCAGAGACTATGTCCTGCCTCGGCCATCCATCAATCTATTGCTTCCTCCCTCTTTCCCTCTATCCGCCGCTTCTTTTTAAAGTTTTTTAAAAGCCCTTTAAATGACAACCATTCCTTCTGCATCCTCTGTTCATTCTTCCACCATTATATGACAATTCTGTTAGTCTTCCATGTAGAATAAATAAATATCTTTTTAGTAGTGGCGGCAATTTTGCTATGTCTCTCTAGTCAACTACTTTGGTCCAAATGGAAACATCTCAACAGCTCGTGGCTGAATAAAACTTGGCACAGACATGCACGTCCCCCTCGGGATGAAGTCGAATAACTCTGGTGATATTCTCTTCACTTTTTATCTAGCCCCTAGACTGGGGTCACTATGTTTGAGTTTTCAAAAAAAGAGGACAGTGGGGGGCAGGAGGCAGACGGACAACAGCAGTTGGTGGAAGGTTAGGGCTGGGGGCGAGGGGATTTAAGTTGTTGGTGGCACCGTGTACTAGTATAATTGTGTGTATTCATACAATATTATAGAATACAATATAACATAAATACATTCACTGTGGGTCATGTGAGAGATGCAATTTCAATCTTTTGTGTGCCTTTTATATAGCAGAATTTACAATAAAGTTGACTTTGAAAGAAAAAGTTTAATAGGATAGAATGAGGATAATACCAATATATTATAGGTTACACTTTATTTGGCTAATGTCTGCCTACAGATTGTTTACAGTAGGCCTATTTGTATTTGTTTCAACATTTTATTAGTTGAGATTCAACAAATTTCAACTGATTCAGAATCAAGGTTTGATTAGGGCTAATGTTCGTGTACTCATTGTAATTTCATGTGATAGCATCCTATATAGCTTACAGATATTAATTCCAGTTACAGCACTTTCTTTGTGGTAAATTGTTCGCATTCATTAAATCCTTGTGCAAGTAAATTGTTTACATGGGGGTAAGTCTTTAATTTGTTAATGCAAATTTCAAAAGTTTGCTGTAGCCCCACATCAACCTTTTTTTTTTATGTCCGCCCCCATCCAGACTGTGATTGGTTGGTTCACGAAAAGTGACACTAATGAGCGACTTTATGCACAAACAATAAAGCTTGCATAAGAAACTACCCGATCTTCTCCCTTCCTCGTCTCCGTCAGGAAAGAGGTCAGAAAAGAGCTCTGGCCACTTGTAAGATGTGCCGATATGCAAGAAAAAGTCCCAGTACACCAAAGAATAAAATGTAGAAGTGCTGCGTGACGGCGAATAATGGCCTGCTTGAAGCACTGCATTTGGGAATTTTGCACACTGTTCAGGCAACTGTTGACAAGCCAGCTGTTGATCTGTCTCTCGGCTGTTGCTGAGTGTAATGATTAAAATGCAGTTTCAGATATGTTTGAGTGAAGGACGTGTAGGCCCACATGACCAACCAATGTTGGTGTACGAGAAGGCGGGACCTAAAGAGAAATGTCAAAGCAATGCAAAAATGCACGCAATGAATGCTGACTGTAGAAAGCTAAAGCAGAATCCTGGACATTTTGGGAGATTTAGACATCATGGCATTTAGAAATAGATGGACGTATTTTTTAGGTCCCAAAAAGAGGACATGTGACAGGGAAAAAGAGGATGTATGGTCACCCTAACTTAGCCTGGCTCTCAGTTCATTTTTGATTTCCAAGGGACTGTTGCAGACCAAAAATCCTCTGCATGCAATTGGATAGGCCTGCCACCAATCAGAAAACGTGTGATGTAGCGGAGTCCTGTCAGAATTGTGGCAAACAAATCTTCCTTATCAACAGAGTCTTTAAATGCAGTTCTTCGTTCTTATTTTAGAGAAAGTATACCGTTAGGTTTGTTTCATACTGACTAAGAGTGGATTCATCAGAAACAGTTCCACGTCAGCAGCATCCATCTTGATTCAAAGGTGCTCCTCAGTCAGTCATAATATCAGACCAGCCCCATATAATCCATAGGATCTAGGATGGGTGGAAATCTGTCTGAATGTGAGGAGGGCCAGATGTGTCTGCCAGAGCAAATGAAACCTGACAGGTTTATCGGCAGATTTATCTGGTTCCCAAACTACAGTCCTTGACTCCTACCATGGCTGTAGACTCTTCTTGTTCATCCAATTTTGATAGGTGGTCTGCCTCAGCTCCTACTAACTGTACTTGTCCCCTCATACGGTTCACACAATGGGTACGCCTCCGCCAACCATACAGGAAGCAATCCGATCACTGCCACCATATGTGAGAAAGAGAAGTCACTTCCCCTGGATTTGAAACTGGGTCTACAGGTTACTAAAAATGCAACTTGACCGCAAAACCAAAGAGCCAGGCTCGTTGGTATGGCAGTCACAGCGCATACTCGACCGTAGTGACGGACAGAATGCAAAATGAAATTATATCCAATAATGATATAATTGTAGTGTGAGGGTAACCCTACATCAATATTCCTTTCATCATTCTTTTCCTTCCCTTCATCCAGCTTTCCTTACCATGCTCCCGCCTACAGCGTTCATCATTGATCACCCTGCATCCGACAGTGTTTCATTCTTTACTGTGCACTCACCTGCTCTCCCTCTTCCCCCACAACTTATTAGTCCTCACACCAGCCCTCTGTCCAGGCGGTGTGATCCCTCCCACTTTTCATTCCTCTTTATCTCATCTTTACATCTCTCTCTCTCTCTCTCTCTCTCTCTCTCTTTTGACTGTCCGCAGAGCCACACCTTGCCTCCATCCATACCTCTGTTACATATTCTTCCCACCTTATTCTACCTATTGTTGCTTCTTTTGTCTGATCCTTCTCTTCAATGATCTCCCATTGCAGGCTTATACAGTATTATGAGCTCTTTTTTGCAGGTTTAAGCCAAATTCTGCAGCAACACAACAATCTGTTCCTCTCTGCTTATGCTCAATGCATCTTCCCCTCTTTCCCTTCCTCCCCTGACCCCACCCTATCTTGCTTCCTCCCTCCCTCCATCCATCTACCTCCCCTACTCTCCTTAGTGTTACATATGAGCCAGCGGCGATGTAATGATTGGTTTAAACAGGTTGTCTGTATGCATGGAGGCTCAGTGAACTATACTAATGTGTGTGTTTGTGTGCTGTCCTGTGTGAGTGTGAATATATATGTGTGGTGTGCGGCTATGTTCTCTTTATCACATTATCAAGTACCAGTATGATGAGTGCACTCAATCAGTGGTCTTCTCTTCTTCGCACATGCTTTATCAGGATTAAATAAGAGTTTATGGCTGATGGGGACACAGTGTGTGTCTGTGCATTGAGTTATTCTTGCATGTGACACATGATGTATGGGAATGCGAAAATTAAGGCTGACCGTGCGTGTGTTTTGTGTTTTTCCCATTCCATCTATTATCTGATTCCTTTCCCTCTCGAAACAGAATGGCAGCACTTTAGACATTTTATGTGTAAAGCAGTGGGCTTTTTGTTTGGGCAGGCAGCTTGAGTGCAGACAGTTAGGATTGTTGATTATCTTGTGACAACTTTACTCACTAAGACTTTTAGGTCACACACAATAGGGAAGCATGATGCCACTCCTGAAGATGCAAGTTTTCCCAGCAAGTTCAAGTTATTTAAAGGTACTCTGTGGAGTTTTCTTGTTTATGTTTACATCCTGCATTTCTCATGAAAACACATTGTATTTATCCCTGAGTGTCGAGCTCTGTTATGTTTAAGAACTTTTAAGCTCCTGCCCAAACTTGAAGAGGGCCTGATTCAGGATTGAAGGACGCAGGGGAAAATTCAGTTATCTTTTTTTTGTTGTATTTTATTTCCAGTTCCCAGGATAATAGGTTGATAATTTTAAAATAAACAGCAACAAGCGTAATGCATTATTCTACAATATGTGCTAAATAAACACATCCATTGAAATAAGCATTGTATTTTCTTTTTGTAACTGCAATCACAATAGTATGACCACAATTCATTCCAGCTCTATCAAAATAAACATAGATTAATAAGAAAACCCTACAAAAATACAATCCAGAGGTTTGAATTCAATTAAAATACTTAAAGTGGTACATTAAATGACAATCTTCCATTTAAACACAAACAGAATCAATTGAAAATATCAAAATCTTTAAATCAAACTTCATGAACTTGCCTTTTCATGCCCTTTAAGAACTTGTTTTGTTTCTGTAAATCACTAACACTACAAAAAACAAGCAACTAAAATTCAGCAATTGCACTTTTGGAAAATGTCAAAGTGGGGCATAATTTTCCTACTAGCTGCATCTTCATGAGCTGATCCATGAGCTGAATTGTGTTTTTCCTGCTGAGACAATGAGTCTGATTTCCTGCTGTCTTTGGCTGCCAATACTCTCCAAACACCAACAGGTGTTCTCACACCAGTTTTTAGTCAGGCTTTCTTTGAAGGTGCGTTGCTTAAACCTGTGCCTCCAGAACAAAGAATGAACTTTTGGTTCCCCCCACCAGTTACCTGCAGTTCCCCTGTGCTACCTTCAGGCACTTTCTGCCTTATGTGAGATTACAGTTTTGACAAAACACTGAGGCAGTATTCAATGTGTAGATGTCCGGCCGCCTTTTGCTTGGTCACTCTCTTCCCAGCTTTCACTGTCAATGTCCACTTTAGCTAATGATATGTCTATTGATATGAGCTTGGTTATGTTGCCTGCCCGCCAGGCTCAGCTCGACATCGGTACCACTCTCCACCAGCAGCGGCATAATGGTGCTTGAAACCTGGGTGGGAAGCTAGCCAACAAAGCTAGACAGCAACAGACCAGAGAGCACTCACAGTACAGTTACAGGTGTCTGAGTGTATTATCTAGTAAATTTGCTTACGTCAACTGGATTTTTGGCTAGCTGCCAAAGCTCTGTTTGATTTCAAAAACTTTTCTTAACACAGCCAAACATCAAGCAAGCGCAACAACGCAAGACGCAGCGAGCCAGCTAATAAGTTATTACTGAGGAGTCAAACAGCTCGAAGACCAGCTCAGCATCTGTGCATGCATCCATTCAGCTCTTGTAGCTCACACAAAGTAAAAGCCAGTCCGATATTTAAGGTCTCTTGCACAGTCACTCTCTCTTTTTCTTTTCCTTGCTTTCTCCTACATAGTCTTCTTCGGTCTCTTTGCAGCCTCTGCCATGATATCCATACGAGAATACAGAGCTATCTTCTTCCAAAGAACTTACTTTGTACATACTTTTATCTTCTTCTTATATAGCTTACTTGCTGAAGAGTTTTGTTGTGTTGTGGTGCTGTAAAGCATGAATTATAACGCCCTGAGACATGATGCAGGAATATAGTATGCTTCTTATATAGGCTAAAGGGCACTCACTTCTTAGAGGACAGTCGGCAAGGAGCCAACACAGGTTGGCCTCTATGTGTGCACACCCATGCCTGATTACTCCAGAGCATTATCCATCTTCTCCTGTGGGTGTGTGCTTGTGTTTATGTATGATAATGTGTCCCTGTGATTAATTGTCTATGGGTTAACCACCCATATATGGAGAGTGAGACAGAGGGGATGAAAAAACCCCAGAAAGAGATATAAAGGGAAAGATGAAAAATAAAAGAGACTGAGCCTCAGCCCACTTTTACGCTGGAGAAACTGAGAGAGGAAACTGCCTTTCGTTGACACTGCTGGTAAAATAAATCAAGCTTGAGTTCACAGTTGTGTGCTCATTTGTGTGAACCACCGCCTACGCACGCCTACACACATCTCCACGCACACACACACAGTCACAAAGAAAGAGTGAGAAACAGTCAGACTAAGAAAAGACCTTTCATATTTAACTATCATCATTTGGGAAGCATCTGCTGTACAAATCTGATATATAATTTCATGCTACTGTGATGGCAATTTGAGTTTTCAAATAAATAGCTCAGGCTAACACTTGTCTTTCTGTGAATTTTATTCAAGTCTTCTGCAGAAGGACTCACAGCAATGCACATACGCCGATAAATGTATCACTCGAAGGAGTGAGGAGGGCTGAGCCTGTTATTTATCCAGCTTTAGGGTCAATCATATCATCCCACAGGGACACGTTGTCCCTGAACTCTGGATAACAGAGATATTTTGACTGTTACGTTTACACAGAATCAGTGCCACATCACACACGAGTCTCCTTGAGTCCAGGGTTACATGCAATATGTTTGGATCTACCATTACATTTCTTAATATGTGCTGTTAGGATTCATCTAAACTTAAAATGGAAGTTGTTCCATTTTGTTTAAACTTGAAAATGAATACCTCTATCTTATTTCAAAGCGTGTGTAACCTGGTATACAGGACTGTGCTTCTGTTCGTCACATGTCCTTAATGCACAAAAGTAAAGTCGAGTACAGTTCCACACACTATGCAGCAAACTAATCCAGACATGCTGCCTCACTTGATGGTTGTCAGCGTCTCTGTTGGCGTCTTTGTCTCTGTTTGCTGTTTAACAGTGCCACCTAGAGGTCGAGGAAAGTATAACGACAGTGAACCTGTGTTGGAGGTGTCTACAGATCTCGTTTCTGTTTAACCAATCAGCATGGTGGATCTGTTTTCTTGATTTAGATACACAGAGAGAAAAATTGGACTTTGCACTTCTGTCCCACTGCAAGTGTTTAGAGGGGAGTTTCTGGATAGGAGAGGAAGAGGATCATGATGTGTGTGTGTGTGTGTGTGTGTGTGTGTGTGTGTGTGTGTGTGTGTGTGTGTGTACGTCTTGTCGCTCTCCTCCAGCCTTCCACAGTGCTCAAGGATCTGTGCAGCTATAGACTACCATCATTATTCACGGTCAGCTGTCGGGTCATGACACACAGTCGCATACACTAATGCAAACACACAAACTTTCAGAAATGCATCTGCGCACACAGATTCATTATTCAGTCCAGTGGTACCATTAATCAACATGTAGGTCGATGAAGCCAAGATTCAATCCATCATGGACGAATTACTTTCTCATACACGCACACACAAAGTCGCATACAGCTAAAGGTCCAGTGTGTAATATTTCTGACGATCTATTGAAAGAAATGCAATATAATATCCATAACTATGTTTTCAGTGGTGTGTAAAGACCTTAGAATGAGCTATTTGTATCTACAGAACCATGGACGTCGCCACGTTGCGTCGTCATGTTTCTACAGTAGTTCTACAGAGTGCGTTTTGTCACTACGTTCTTCTTGTTCTACTTCTGGTAGAAATAAGGCAGTGCCGACACTCATCTCTATGTTGAAAACGTACATTCAAAAAAGAAGAAGTAGTAATAATATACAGCAGGGTTAGCTCAGTTGGTGAGGTGCAGGAGTCACACCCCGAGGGTTGAGTGCTTTTTATCACACCTTGAAAAAGTTTTTTTCTCTCCTTTCAACAAATGGATTCTGCAGCGCATGTTTCTCAATTCACGGCACGTGATGCACGGTTTGTGTTTCGGTGTTTGATCCACATCCGTCAACCTACGGATGCTTTTTCATTTCCCCATCATCTCCAGGCAGAGGACATTTAGGGGAATCATGTTCTCTGACGGCTCTTTCAGAGCAGGGGCGCCCCCAGAAAATTTTCCCAGGGGTGGCCAGATGGGGCCACTGAAAATCCTGTGGTGGCACATTAAACCAAAAGCCATAAGTGAATTTCAGGAATTCTATTATGCAGTATATAGACTAGTTGAATACTGCACAAAAATATGAGTTAAGAAACTTTGGTTTCTTATTTTACAGTTAAAATTGTCTAATGTCCGTAGACTAAAACCAGTTCAGTTAACATTCCATAAAAATCCTGTTTGATGTGTTATCTCTATGTGTTAGGCAATTAACTGTTCTTTGAAAAGGCAAGTTGGCCTTTTCCTTAAAAAGACAAATACAGCTTTTATTTGTAGGAGTGCATTGACAGGGAGGAACAAAACATTTACTGGGAACAAGCCTACTCAAGATTACAGACATCATGGAGTATAAATAGTCTTCTTTAACTTCAAATTGAAATATACAATGTGTGTCTGTATAGAGTTGTGTAATTATTTGTTAACATACTAAGTTTGTTGTTATTCTTGTTACGAAACAACTAAGATAGTTATTCTTGAGATATCACACTTTTTAACAACAGATTTGACCAGTGTCATATTTATATGTAAAAAATAGTGGGGCACCAACCATTTCAAAACATAGATACCAGTAAAACTACAATACTGTCTCTTGCTACTGTGTTTTTTAACATGTCAACAAACAGCATGGCCCCACAAAACACATAACATGAGAGAGAGCGAGAGAGACAGAGCAAGTGAGAAAGCAGTGCGTTGGCACAGTTACCACTGTTACAAACCTAAATTAAGAATGCAAGCAGACACATCCAAGCGCAGACATGAGCCTACAGGACCGTAAGTAAAGAGCAGTGAGTTCAACACCACTGCAGTCAACAACCACGCGCGCAGACAACGTTTTAGGGATCCAGAGATCCTGTGATCATAATGGAAAGAATGTCCGCCAATATAAATCCCATCCCCAGCTCCATACCTTTCATACAGCGCAAGGAGCCAGCAAACTGCCAAATAATCCCGAATAATAAGGCAGTATGAAAGCTATATGACAACATCATCATGACAACCGTAATCCGTAGATTAACGTTAGTCTCAACCGATCCAGCACAACAATTTGCCCATGCAGGGACCAGCAGCAGATTCAGCATGATAAAAGATGCTTTCACTCACCAGCGCTGAGGCCTCACCTGAGGAGAAAGGCAGCACGATGTTTTTTCCTCTGAGCAAACTTCTGGGTGACTGAAGTTTTTCAGACAGTCCACCTACTCGTTGCGTCCCCGCGGTGTTTGTTGTGCTGCTCCAGCGCCTGTTGGGCGCAGCACAGTTTCACAGCATCGTCCAGATGACTCCCGCTGTTCTCACGTTTTGCAATCCTTTCAGAAAGATGAAGATGAAAACAGGCACAGGACCTCAAAGCATAACGTTAACCGGTCGCATGCAGCTCTGTCAGGGGCTCCTGTGTTCGTACGACTTAGCTTGCTGTTAGCAATGGTGCTAACCTGTTGCTATCTGCAGACTAAATACCTCTAACACACAGTACAATACCCAAAACTGTGTAGCAGTGACACAAACTTATTATAAACTATTCAGGCTACTGACCGTCTCTGTACATTAATTAAATTAGACTTTTCTTCCTTGGCAGCTTGTCGCTGCCTCCACAGAAAACACACACATTTGGCACTACAGCCGTGTCCTCCGATCCGCTCTCGGCCTGTTAGTCCCGCCCCTTAACCAGTCACAAGTTTAGAAATGTGACAGACATCTACATGGACGAATCGGAGGCCTCTCCTAAAATAAACATCTTAGTCAGGGTCAGAGGTTACCCTCTTAAAGTGACAGCCCCTAATTTAAGAACACATGTATGCTGCTATTCACCTTTTAACTAAAACGCAGGGGGTTACATAATATAAACAGTATATAGCATTTTATGCATATGCTCATATTGTGGTCGTCCCTTCCCCGCCGGCGGCGCCATTGTTTCTGACGTATGTCAAGCAGGCTATAGACTTTCTTAATGTCGTTCAGAATTTTTCAAAGTAAAAGCTTAGTTTAACTCCAAACACAGCATTACACTAAACAAGCTTCTTGCGCTTTTTATTTTGTAAGCAAAACCACCATCCACCAAAATCACTATTACCACTATCAAAGCACCATAATCTTGCCACGGGCCAGATGTTATTGATGACGGGCAGTTTTGGTGAGGATACATAATCACAGAGAGAATTAATGTGTTTCCTTTGTCAATGTTTCTATACCATAGCTGTCCTACGTTCTTTGAAAGAGTAGCAGGCAGTGGTAGCCTGGAAAGTTGGTTGCAATTTGCAACCCTCACCACTAAATGCCACTAAATCTTACACACTGAACCTTTAAGTTAATTCCTTGCCACATTATTAAAATAGAGTAATTCTAACTCTTTGTGACATCTCTGTGTTTAATTTCAGAATTAAGTCTTGATCAAACACTGTTTCTTTCATCTTGCCAGTGTCAGTCAGCGATATACTCGTCCATGCTAAAGTTGTCCCAACTTGTCCAGAGAGACTAAAGATATAAAAGCTAAAGACGTACAATACTGACTACACACATGCAAACACGGGCAAAATAACACGCACATTTAAGTAGGCAAACACAAAACAGTTTCAGAATAGAGTTGTCCACCAGGGCATTCCCTGTGTTGCCTCAGTGTATTAGTGTAATATTGCCTATTTCCTCTTTTGATGGCAAGTCATTTTACAGGCGGACAGAGACACAGATGGCCTGCTCACCTCTTGGTGATGGTCTGTGACTGGCATGATTGCTGTGTGGTCTCTCTTAGTTTGTCCAATGCAATGCTCCCAATTCACTCTATCAAGTCTCCTTCCTCTGTGTCTCGGTTACTTCACTCTCTGTTGTTTTATCTCTTGGTGCGTGAACTGGGAACTCGGATGCAAAATATTTTCCTAGTTATCTCATGTATCTCATGTCGGGTCAACAGTTAGAGCGAGTGTGCCAAGCAGGAAGTCGAGGGAATAAGTCTTGCCTTGTTTTCAAGGTTCAAGGAGGCGCAGTTGTTCATAGATGGGAAAGAGCTGTCAGTCACTGAGGTTAAAATAACAACTTTAAAAAGCTTGTTGGCTGTTTGACGGGGGGGATGAGAGAGGAAACTTTTTCAATTCTATAATGAAACATCTTACAAGACTTAGAGAGAATGAGATACGAAAAATTAATAAGAAGAAAATTAACAGTTATTTCTCAAAAGATTTCTAGCTGGACCTAATGGGAAAGTTCATCCTTTTTAAGAAAATAAAATAAATCACCCTTGTACTCACACTGTCACTGGGGGAGAAATGGGACAAGAGACAAACACTAGAAAGAAACACTAAATGTTTTTACAACAGCACCACACCTTTGTATGTCTGAACATCAGCATGTGATTTTATATTGTACAGACGCAGTGTTTCACTCTGCGTCCAAAATATCATCAGTAGTTGCAAAGGAAACCTTAATTATTGTGTGAGCTTCAAAATGAAGGTACCATAGGCTTTTCAATCACTCGTGATAACGTGGGAGAAATAGAGGCACAAGCGTACAGACATGTACAAGCGTTTTCACACTCAGTGAGACAGAGATAGAGAAAACTGAAGACCCTTTAAGACACCTGAAATCTTGGTTTCACCTCTTTTCTCAATTTTATTATCTATTCGATAATAGATAATAAAATAAGGAATAAAATTCAAGTTTTGAAAAGAAACATCCACAATTATTGCTTAGTGATAGTTGAACATTTAAAGCGCAGTTTATCTGCTTCATCAGGACTCTGTGTTTGGTTTGATCAGATTTTACTGACATTGTCATCTTCCTGGAAACATAGAAACAAAGATAACAGCCAGCCACATAGGCTGATTATTCAGCAGCTTTTTACGACTCATTTTTATGTTTTTTGTTAGGCCATGATCTCTAGTGGTGAGCCGAAATCAGGTGACTTAGTATGAAGAGCGACAGGTACTGTATGTGAAAGATGGTGGCGGTGGATGGTGGATGTGTCAAGTAAATGCAGGACTTTCACTCAGGAGACTGAGTTTTGAGTGCCGTGTGAAAGAAAATCAAATTTGACTTATTTATAGATTTAAGTGTGACTTAGGTCACATGATTTCCGTAATGTACTTAAGGTCCAGGATTCCTGTTGCTGGACTGCAGACGCTACATATTGTTTTGGTGAATGGTTGTGTATGTTGTTTTGGAAAAGCTATTAAGTGGACCTTTTCTAACTGTTTTACCATGTTTATTTAAACTGCTCTGATCAATATTTTAAATATAAACTACTGAAATAACCATGTTTAATGTGAAATGGGGTTGCACGTAGTGATAAACACACAGATATTTACCACCTATCTGCAGTTCCCTTCAACTCTGCAGAACATTTCAGTCACTTTCAGCTCATTGTTTTGGTTTTTACAGCACAGAACTATACTGTTTGGAAACCGTCTCACTGCTGTCAACAGTGTCATTTCCAGAATCAGTAGTCTTACGCTCCCCAGCACCAAATGGCGGACAGACATGTGTAGCCACTAGCTGGTGAACATAGTGGTGCATTTAACAGCTAAAGAGCCACAACAGCACATGTTCCCTCAACCTTTTAAGGTGATAATATCTTGTGTTTATAACATGTTTTATTATTTTATTATTATTGCTAATGGGTGATTTGTCGTTGGCACAGAAATGATCTCTTCCAACCAGTGAGAAGAGCATGATCGTGATCTCATGGAATTAGAACTCCGGACATTTGCGTTTTGGACGTGCGGCAAAGGACATATCAGGTTACCTTGTCAGGTGATCGCTGTGAGGTGAGGTGACCGTCATCGTCATAGTAACAAGTTTGGTTTGGTCTAAGCAACAAAACTAGAAGAAAGTTGTGATTTAGGTTAAAATAAATATGTTAAGTTATGTGCATAAGTTAACTTACATAGGCCTACATGGCATAAGTTAAATTCTTTCATTTTATTCATACACTATTTGGTAATACCAGGCTATGAGAACAGATCACTAACAAGTATGAAATCTCTCATGCAAAATAACCAAAACTGTTCAAACTTTGGCAGAAAATAGTGGAATCATGGTGGACCTCATGGTTCATGGTAAAATTTGGGATTAGGAAATGTTTACAGTGCTTTTTATACACATATCATAAACCACTATGAGCACTTAGACCGCAAGAAAGGAAGGAAGGAAGGATGGGAGTGAGGCTGTGTTATCTTCTTTACTGTCTGTGATAGCCATGGCAGAGTGATGGTTTGAAATGTAACCGTTTCCTGAGCTCTATGTCAAATTCTTTCCGGCCACCTTTGTCTGTGTTTTTTTAAAATTTTTGTCAGTTCTCTCCCTCTGTCTGTCTGACATTTGGCTTCACACATTTCCGTTCTCTCCCATCACACGCACACATATCTACCTATCATCATGAAGTGCTGGTATGATGATCATGTGTCATGCCTGAGCCAGCTTCGTTATTGATCCCCAGATGTAATGATCAGAAGATGCAGATGATGGCGCCGCCCTCATTGATTACCAGAGACAGTTAAAAAGCATGGCATAATTCCCATTGATTGTCAGTGACAGTGTGTAAAAAATGGTGTCATCTACATTGATTAGCAATAAAAGTATGTGGCAAAGACGTGTCATCGGTCCACAGAAGAGGAGCCCTCTAACACACACTTCTATTCATCACTTGAATGTGTGTGTTACACGTGCAAACACACATGTCTGAAAGGAGGTGAAGATCCCCATGAAACCCAGGAGTCTCAGCTTAAAAAAGAGCCAGGGATGAAACATTGTGAAATGCTGTGGAAATCAACTTGAAAACAGTGTTGAAAACAGAGACTTAATAGGGGGTTTTCCCCCTTAGTAAGTGAGTAAGAGAAATGAGAGCTAAATCTGGGCAAGTTCTCACACCAGCCTCTTGGAGAAACAAAAACACAATTTCTACTCTTTCAACCTCAAAACGTCTGGAAATTGAACCCTGGCTGCCACCTGGGGGATTCATGGAGAGTTTGTGAGGGTTTAAATGTATTGTCTCAGCCTAAAAATACATAGTTAAGCCTGAATAAACATATTACTATCATTTCCTTTAGCTGGCTGTGATTAACATTTCAACAGGGTTTCCCTTGTTGAAACATTACAGGAAATATATCAAGAAAATTTCTTTCAATAAAGCACATTGGGTTCTGTGAAACTATCCATTGTACATACATAACTTTTCCTCAGGCAGAGCGGTCACTGTCACATATGTCCTTTTGCAACTGGTTCCATATTGATCAGACTGAAAAACTATGTGGAACTATTGCTTGAGGGGCTCAGCAATATCACTGAAGCAATATCATTTAATGAGATTTTGCCGGAGCAAAATAGAAATAAAAGTAGGTTAAAGAAAAGTCTCATCTCCACGCTCTATTGAATCATCTTGGTTTGGCTGAATTAACACTCTGCGTTGGTTTGTAAAATTTAAATGCACTTGGTGAGTGACAAGCCCTGTGGAAAATTGTACCATTGACTTGAACACAGATCTTCCTAGTTTCCTGGATTCAGCTGCAAATATTTCAAAACTAGGTGGTTATCGAGGTCTACACCCTGGTTTACTAAGGAGATGTGATTATTAAGCAGGTCTGCAGGAGATGAAGTGTAAACTGCATGAAAAAAATTCTTTTTTAATGTATATTTTTGCCTTAATTTTGAGAGACAGGGCAGTGGATAGCAGTAGGAAACAGGCTGCTGGCCTCAAGCTGGACGCGAACCCGAGGCCGCTGCAGTAAGGACTCAACCATGTAAATGGGGGGGCAGGCACTCTACCAAGTGAGCATATCATGCTCACTAAATTTCATTTACACACTGTAGCCAAACTTACCCAAAATTGGCCATCTGTTAGCTGCTTATCATTAACGGCTCATGTTTTTTTTTTTGTAGTTTATTTATTAGATAGATAATTAGTTCCTCAACTCCATCTACTCCTACAGAATCTGTAGTGCCATATTCATATGTTGAATCCCAGATTGTCCCCTGCTCTTACAAATGTTCAAACTATCTCTCTTGAAAAGTTGTCTAAGCTGGTGTTGGCTTCTAAACCAATTACCCTGAACATTATTATTTGTCGCTTATGACTGGCAGTGACCCCGCTAGTTTTAAGAGTGTTGTGGTTGAACCTCTTGTCAACCACTAATCCAGGATCTCTAATTATTGACCAGTCTCTAACCTTTTTTTCAGAAATACTGGAAAGAGTTGGCTATACAAGCTACTGGCCACACCAGACCAAGTAAAGCTGCAATCCCTGTATTTATTTATTATTTATTTATGCAACGTAAGCAAGAGTGCGTTTTATTGCTTATGAATGGAGCTTTTCGTTGTGTTCTTACTGAAGTTACATAGCTTTGCTTTAATTTACCTTGCAAGCAGATACAGAAGCAGAAACATTTAATTTTAATTGACCCCTGCGAGCCACTAACAAAAAAAATACCTTCTGTGGCAATTGTGTAAAACATTTTATTTACCAGAAATACAAATTGGCAAGTGACTTAACTGATGAAAAACAAAGAAAATCATACAGTTATGGTGATATTGTTTTAATGTGGAATTCCGTTTTATTTTGTGAATCACACACTGTGCAATCCTGTACATGTTGTCCAGCATTATTTTCCCCTCCACTTTTTATTGTCTTCTAGCACCCATTTCTTTGTTCCTTCAATTCAGTCTTCATTCACTTCTCCCTTGATAGGTGGGCTTGATTTCTTCTTCCCCTCTTCCTCACTTTCCCTTTCTTTGTGATGTATATGTCCATGGTGTGTTTTTCCCCTGCTACCTTGATGAGCATTTAACCACAGATGCGCATGCTCACACACACACGTGCGCGCGCAAGCACACACACACACACACACAAATAGATGGATGAGCTGGTGATAACTAAACCAGCCAGACTTCACTGTGAATTATAATCACCTTCAATCTGTGTCTCTGAATCCCTGCCCAGCTCTTATGTGTGTGTGTGTGTGTGTGTGTGTGTCAGGACGTCTGCTCTGCCTCACCAAGTCATGTGTGAGTATCTTTCATGAGTGAATAGCTTGTTCCCCGAAGGGCTGTATATATGTGTGTGTGTGTGTGTCAGTGTTCCTACTTATTATTCTCATGGTCCCCTGGTGTTTGACCCGTCTTTCTGTTCTGTCGAGGTTTCATGTGAGCTGGAATATAATTTTATTTCCACTGCTGCTCAAAACGCACACGTGCACACACACACACACACCCACACACACCCACACACACACCTTCAGGGAACAGCCATCAGGGTGAGTGGCCATCACTCACCCTCACATAAGGTATTCAACTGCACTATGTCAATGTCACATAGTCAATGGCTAAGTGTGTGTGTGTGTGTGTGTGTGTGTATATAACTGGTGGTCTAGCAGTCACTGAGGTAGTAGGGGAGGATACACTCTGGAAATATAAATCTCAGAGAAAAGGAGAGAGAAGAGTTCACAGCACAAATCTACCCTTCTACACAAAAAACATGCTCTACAGCGAAATTAGCCATGAAGAAAGGACTCTTCCAACCTAATCGAAATAACCCCTACAAATTCAAACTGTAATAGTAAAAGCAAAAGCCATCCATTGTTGAAAACCGTGAGCAATCTGAGGAATATAGACTTGAACCTGATGTTCCAGGTAGAAATTACATGAATGTCCACAACTGTCTGAGCTGTGGCTAATTAGCACTGGTTCTGTGGTGTGGGGTAATCCGTCTGGTAATCCTCAAAAGAACAAACACTAGAAGACACTAAAAAGAAAAATTCCTTCTCAGACATATCTGTTACACCTTCTAATGCCACCTGAAATTTCTTTCCAGACAAAATGTAAAGCAAAGACACAACCCTCTAAAACTGGTTGATTACTGTTTTGAATTTGCAAGTAGATGACTTAGAACAAGAGTAGTACAATCTGCAAGCCAATGCAGCGCAAAGAAGCATATTGCTCATGAAAATCTATGACAACTGTATGATATTGAATTTTTTCTCGCTTTAATAACCACACATTTTCATGGTTTTTGGCTGATAAAGATGTGTTTCATCTCAATGCAATAGCAACTGGTTTTTCACCAGGTTTTATTATACTTTTGTGTAGCCTTTATAGTAAACTCTGCACTGACCAAGAGAGAGATAGGGATGTCTTTGATATTTGAAAATTTAAATTTACACAGATGAAATTGTAAGAAATTGAACTGAGGGGATCAATGAAGTATGGTAAGTGGTTGTTGACAGAAGTTATTTTGGATGCGGGAATGAATAGGAGCCATGCACAAAGGCAATAACAGTCACACTTAATTTGTATTTTTTTCGTCTTTGTGGTGGCTGATCCAACCTGTTGTTGAAATTCAGATGTGACGACAAAACAAGAAGATGCTCATAGGGTGAGCTATGCTGTATGAAAAGTCACCCAGCCACAGGACACAGCTAAAGAAAGAAGGTAGTTACAAAATGGGTCTGGGTATGGTGCATGAAATGGGGCGATACAGCCCCCTGCTGCGGAAAGCAGAAACAGCATAACCTTCTTGTAACTCTGAAAACAACTAATATTTTCTTGTCTGTCCTGTCTTATCACAATAAAAATGTTTCATGAATAGTGTAACAACTTTGCTGTTTTAGCATCAAATAGGACCGCAGGCTGTAATAATTAAGCTTATTAGCTGCATATTTCTTTATGAACACTAATGATAACATTTCTGTTGGCTGCTCTGGGAGAGGTTTACCACCACCATGATGCCCAGGATCTCTTTCTTTCTACTATGATAGTGGTTTTCATTGTCTTACACCAAGACCCCTGTGGAAAGAGACACAGCCATGAAAGTGCTCCATATAGCAACCCCAGAAACCATGGTGAAGCCAGGCACTGCGGTAACAGCAGCGTTAGGGAGGGTGTTAAAGGCCTTGTCGTGAACATATGTGATGATGGAGAGAGCTCCTGCGTAGGCCTCCTCGCAGGCTGGCTGGATCTGCTCCTCTGGTAGCAAGTGGCTGAACTCCCCTGGAGGATCATTGATGCGAAAAACATTACCAACTGAAAATGATCATATTATGTTTGGAGTATGTGTCGCTGAACTCGCCTTTGTCTCTCAGCTCAAAGGTATAAGAGAATGGGATGCCAATGAGACGAGCCCAGTCACGGCTTGAGCCTGAGTTTGGATCTGAAGGGAAAAGCACATGACACAAATCGACAACATCAAATGATAATAATAATAATGCATTTTATTTTATGCCACCTTTCTTGACACTCAAGCTCGCCTTACATCATAAAATACGACAAGCAGCAATAATACGTAGCATCAGAAAAACAGCAGAAAAACAAAAAGTAGATAGAACTTAAAACATCAACAGTCAAATGGGAATCAATGTTGTACATTATTACAGTTGTTATGAAAGTTTGAAATAGAGTTTTGAGCGCAGTTTTGAATTTTGTAATAAAGTAATAAAGTACATATACAGATGGGGGGGGGGTTCCAGAGTTTGGGTGAAGCATAGGAGGAGGCCCTGGCACCCTGAGGTTGACGGTTGGTATTGCCAAAAGACTTGTTGTGGAAGACCGCAGGGAACAAGATGGAGTACAGGTCTGAATGAGGTCAGTGAGATAAGTAGGAGACAGATTCAGGAGGGCTTTGAATGTTAATAGCAGTATTTTAAAGTTAATCCTTTGTGAGACAGTGTAGCTGAATCAGCAGAGGAGTGACATGTTCCGTGGCCTGTAGTTGTTGTGATCATTGCAGTCTGAACCTGGAGAGTGAGGAGTTGATGATTGATGCTACTCGGGAAATTATAGAAGGCAAGCATGCTTTTACTATGGTTGTGGAAATTGGATCCAGATGACATGTGGAGTTATTGGTAATAATTTCAGAAATGTGACTTTCAATTTGAAGGCTGAATTCACAGAAGACAGTGGATGTAGGCAGGGACAATGAACTTGCTGATTGTGGGTTGGTCTGCGTGGTATTTGCAGAGCCAGACAATAATAATGCAGACAATGCATCGTTTCTCATTCATTCACAATGACAGTCAATATGAATTTCACCCTGTGGCCTAATTTGCCTCCCTGTATTTTGTTTTTATTAAGGCTACTATGGGAAAGAACATCAGAGCTTGTCACAGTGAGTGCAGATCACAGCTACTCTGGACAGGCAAAGACAGGAAAGAACAGCTCAGGTTAGTGTGTATGTGAGCATGGGTCTTACAGAGGACTTGTGGAGATGTTCCTACAGTGTAGTCCATTCCATGTATCTTCTTCATTTCTGCTGCTGCTGCCTCACCGACTGAAACCTGCACAATTCACAAAAACACAACAGGTGTTTGGTAAACTAAGTGCCCTTACTGTCTACAGTAGGTAAAAAGCTAACACTGTATACTGACATGTTCTAGCAGTGCAGTAGGTGCATGAGAGTCATATGAAAAAAAAGAAAGATGGTTAGTACATTTCTCTTAGATTCCCTTAACAATGAATTACATTGTTAATTGGCTAGTTGGCCAGGCAGGTCATGGACCCAAGTCTGAATTAAGACAATGTAAGGGATTTTTTTGTGCGCTTAATTCAGGTAATAGGAATGGTAAGGCAGGTCATGCTTAGGTTCAAGTGTATATTAACTGTCTAGCTCTAGTTCTTTGCGTCTGTCTCTCTTTGGCAGGGTGACCACAGCTCGACTGATAAGGGAGAGACTGTAGTTCAGGCATCAATCAGGCTGTCAAATATCAGCGTTGTATCAGTATCTCTGGGAAACATATATTCTTAGAAAAACTTACTGCCTCCACTGGGCTAGAGTGCAAATCTGTACTACTAACACTACTAATTAGATTTCAACGTGATGTAGGTAATGCACTGGAGTCTAAACATCGGACAGATTGGCTGTTCTGGTTGAGGCCAGCTGAAGATGACCTATCAGGGAAAGCCTATAGGCACCAAGGGGAAAGATGTGCATGCTGGCACGGTATCTCTTCGTCAAGTCTCATTAAACAAAGCCGTCTTCATAAACATATTCAACACACCTGACACCTGGCTCACTTTACTTTCATAACGGACGGTAGCTTAGCTTGCACTACAGTGATCTTTCTGATAATGACGTCCATCAGTTAACGTCTCTTAAAACACTGAGCTGCTGACCTCTGTTCCTAAAAGCTACGCATCTTTTATCTAAAGGTCTACTGTGATACAAATTCATAGACACTCACCAGTTCATTGTGGTTGGGTGCAGAGATCTGAGGGTGACCATATGGCAACAGTATAAGTTGACCGGCAGAGTGGATGGTGAGGAAACAAAGAGTCTGGTTAACCATCCTACCTAGATAGAGAAAGAATAAGCATATGATTAATATCAAGATGAGATGAGGAACATTGACTTCTTAAAGCTACAACTGAAGAAATATAAACAAAAGTGTAGTAATGGTGTTGGTTATACATAAATAATGTGTTTAAACAGGCCTTTATATTTCATGATCGGACATTTTATGCTCAGCTCAGAGACCTTACGTGCACATGTAATTTATGATGCATTAAAAACCTACCTTTCTTGTTGTTTTAATGTATGGTTTTCAAAGTCATTTCATAGATTGATAGGTAGTTACCGACAAACTCCATCACAGCTTTAGCCTCTGGCTCTGACCCCGGTGATTTCCCACAGTATGTGTTTTCACAACTGTCAAAAGACACACCGACCACTGAGGACAGAAACACAAAAGTGCAGTTCAATGATAGTATATCAGTTTTATGTTTAAAATATGTATGCTTTCTTACGTCCAAAACAATTGTAAAATGTGAATTTATGAAGAAAGGCTTGTGAAAACCAACACTGTAAGTAGCAGAGGGCTTGAGCTTGAGAGTTGGGAGTGAGATTGTGTTGCAACGTGTTGACAAGTACGACCTTCCAGTTTCACAGCAAAAGAAAGATTTCAGTAGCAAGTGACTTGCTTTGGGAGGATTAAGTGGTTGCCACGGTTTGGTTCCAAACCAGAAACAGTCAGAAATGACACTGGGAATCAACAACACACTGATATTGATCCCCTTTTTGTTTTGTTTAGTCTGCAGTATGATTCTAGTCTTACGGCAAATGAGGCCTAATTAGTCACTTGGTGATTCTTGAAAGCTTACAACTCACTTCCCCAATTGGCATTAAAATTTCTGTTGAGGTCAACACCGTAACAGCTACTGCCTGGAGGAGGGGGTGAACGAGACTTTCTCCACAGACGAGTCTACACGGAAACAACAAGCGCACACACAGGAACAGAGGTCAGGAAGTGTGTTAGTCAGCCACGACACTCATAAATGCATTCACAGATGTGTTTGCTGAATTAAACAAACGTTTAAAGAGTGTCAGTCGAAAGAAGTGAAATGTGATTCAGAGTAATAAAAGCTTAGAAGCGCTCACACTGTCATTGCCCCAGGTGAATGTGTATCCATCCACATTGATCACAGGAGTCACATAGATGTACAGGTTCTGCAGCATCTGCTCCAGCTTCTTATTGGTTTTGTAGGAGTTCACAATCTGAACAAAGGCTCACATGTCAGAGTGTTCTTGCATGGGCGAATAAAGGTTTCCTAGAAATTGCGTGTACAAACCTCTTTGACAAACCACTGGCAGAAGGCAGGAGCGATCCACTCCCGAGCATGGATACCGCAGTCCACCCATATCACCTTATTCTCTCTGCCCTCTGGGTTTTCTAGTCCCAACTGGAGACACATAATATGCCCCATTTTGGTATGTGCAACATTTTAGCATATATTATTTAAATAAGACTATACTATATAAGATTGGTTTTCCATCTCACGGGTCACAGCGCTGGACAGTAGTGTTTTTGTTGTTGTAAATTTGGTCTCTGATTTGGAGAACTACTGCAACTTACATTCTGTCCTGTATTTTTCACTGTAAGGAAAGTGTTCTACTTCATCAGAGCTGTGTGTGCATGAGTGGATCTTTAGTTGAGCTGATGCTATTAGTTGAAGATTTTTGTTTCAATACACATTTTTACCACCTATAGCACATTTTGCATTTACAGCCAGCTAATTATATATATAGCTTGTCATTGGCTTGTGTTATCTCAATCATAAATACAAATAGTGAGCAACTCACTTTGTGTACAAGCATTTGGCTTACCATGTGCATAAATATTAATGAAAGTTCATTTGCAGTTCACCAGGGAGAATTGCATGTGAAAAATGTCCACGTGTTCGCTACTGTATGTCATATTGACTATGAGTGTAGAATACCTTCAGCAGTGTGATATTTTTTCCTTCAACAGTGTGTCCATAGACAGCAGAAGAGACCAGCTCTGGGTTCCCTCGCTCCACATCTTCCATCCATCTGTATATCTGCATTACAGTTTAATCAGTGTAATCGTTTATTTTGATAATGGTATCTACAGTTTTCTTTAGCAAATGTCCACCAGCTGTCTAATAAGATTAAAGGGCAGAAAGTGGAAGAAAAGGTGTGTGAAACAAAATGCACATGTACCTGTCTGGTAATCCAGGGATCTGGTAAAGTTGTCTACTATTCGAAACACTTTACCCTTCTATATGAGCTGCTCTCACTAAGACTTTATAACTTTGTCTACTGATAAAAAGATAAAGCCCAATTACGTCTTCCTACTGTTAACTACAGTGGGGACAGAGCACCAATTGTATTTGTGCAATCTCTACTTAACATTGCTAATAAAACTAAAGAAAGTCCAACTTGGAAAGATTTATAGACTCTTACCTCATCCATGGGGTGATATTTGGTGTAGTCATAACTCAGAGTTGATTCCAAACCCTCCGCTAAACTGCGGATTAAAAAATAGGAGAATGAATTCAAATGTTTCCATTGTGTCCATCATTTAGTACAGTGAATTAACAATGGTTGGATCTGAGGGTATGAAACACAAAGTAAAGGACAACATTAACTTTAATTTACAGCGACCACACAAATATATTCTCATCAATTCAACATTTTCGGATGCCATTAGTTCAGAAAGTAAAACATTTGCAACAAAAGTTGATCTTGCCACTTGGTGTCACTTTTGTTTCATAAATGCCTGAAATTATGTGATTCACAAACTCTGAGAAAAGGAAAACAAGAGAAAACAGATTTAAATTTGCTCAGACCAAAGTGAGTGAGTAAGTTTGGACACTGGCAAAAAGTGTTTTCTTAAAATCAGCACAGTACAACTCACCTGTTAGAAGTCTCTAAAACGCTGCTTATCAGCAGGAACAAACACAGTATCCAAAATGCAAGTGTCTTATTCTCCATTTGCTCGTTCTCACTTAGACTTTTACTTTCTGCTAGACACCTCACTCAGGGGTGCTACTGCTCTTCACTCTTCACCACTTCCAGAACATTTGACCAGCCAGGTGACCTTGGAACTCTTATCATCGTGTCATCATATTGACAAAAGAGCCTTTCCATTTTTACAGCCCCACACAGAGGCAAATGCATGCATGCAAACTGACGAATCAGTTATGTATTAACATTTATGAAGTGTCACTAAAATTATATAACAGCAGATATCACAAGGTAGTAGTTCTGCAATTAGGAGCATCGACATTTAGCTGTGCAGTGAGAGTGTTTTGCAGTGATAGGGGTAGACGGCCTTTAGCTACGCCTCTCCCACTGCGTTCTGCACAATCAGGAGGTGCTGAATAAATGTGCCATTCATGGTTGAACTGTCCTGTATGTGTGCATGTTGTTGTTGTTGTCCCCTGTTTGGACTCATGTCACGTGGATAATGTAATTGACGGCTCTCATTCAGGCCAGGATAGGCACAGGGAAAGGGGGAAGGACATAACTAGTTAAGATATTTCCTGAATATTTAGTCTTCACCGTTTGCAAATGAGGACAGTTGAGTTTGGAAATATTTCCTTAAGGATTCTGGAGGAAACCTGAGGGGGGAGGTGTGATTGTTTGGGGATTTTACCAGGGAGATTATATTTTTTTTTTGTTGAGAAGTTTTGGGAAAGGCCAATGGGTGCCAACTTTACCATCTGCTGCTGTCAGTACTATTTGAAACACGACAGGGAAGAGAAGAGTGCTATTTTGCGGTGAGACAAACATCTGACAGACATGATTACCAAAAATCTGCCTTTAATCTTTATTTATTTTAACATATTAGAATCTAACTCTCCTTTGTGAAATTTAAAATCACAATATCTTGCTTTTAAATCTGTTATTTTCTCTTATTCTTCCTCCTTCTCTCCAGTATGCGCACCACCACAACTTCCAGACAACTAGAGCCGTTATCCAGTGAGTCCAGTGACAGTGACACAGAAGGGGAAAGCCTCTTTGTTCCTCAGCGTTCGAGAAGGAGCCCAGCTGAGCCACAACGAACCAACCAGCCGAACCAGAGGAGCACTTTGGGTCCGTGGGCCAACACGGACAGGCCATGCGAGTCTCCCATCAGGCGGGGATCAGACAGAGAGTTACAGGCTTTTATCAGCATGAGAGACCAGGCCGACAAGGCCACAGAGGTGAGAGCAAGCCATGTTGTTGCATATGAGATGTAGACAAGAGACAATGCGAGAAGGACGAACACAAAGACAAAAGCAGCTATCTGTCCACATCCTTTCACTCTAAAGAAAATGCTAAAAATCTGTGGATTTTATGGATTTTTTTAACACTGACAAATCCTCCTTGGTATGTAACACATAGCAGGGAGTAGAATTTAATCCAGGCAGGACACAGGATACCATTTTGCCACTGTTATATCATTATTTAGATTCACCTCATGGTTGAATACTACATTATCTGGAGAATAAGTGTGATGACATTATTATTTTTTCCAATACAATAGTGATTAATATTAAGCTAAAGCAATGATTTAGAAGAAAAACTGCTTTCACCGTCCAGGGTATCGATCAGTTTCATGACTTTCTTTGAAATGATGAGTGAGAGCTCCTCATCCCCTTTTAGGGTGACCGGGTGACTGGAAATTGGATGTTTTCAAATGTATAAAAAGTGTGAATAAATTTAAAGGTGGAGCATTAAATTGAGTGTAGATATCACTTAGCGTATGATCATGGGATGCTAAAAATACAGCAATTTTACACTTTAGCTATTTTATAGCAGTTTGATTGTTTGTGTCTAATTTAGCACGACCCAGTCTGATAGTGACATTACATGATAGTGAACATTATTTTCTACGGAAATGCAAAAAAAAGTACTTGTAGCTGTCTACTATATATAAATAGCTATGATCCTTAACAGAAGTTAAAAAGAATTAGATAAAAGTTACTAAACCCTTTTGAAATCATCTTTTGACTGACTGTATCTCTTAATGGCTAGATGCTTTTAGAAAAAAGCACACCAGGAGGTACCACTGCAGCTCTCTAATGTATCTAATAAGGGGAGAGAACACAGATCGGTGGCTCTCAAAGAAGCCTTTGACTCACTTTCATGTTGACTCACAAATTAAATTGACCTAGATTCCAAAGTAACTTACTATCAAAAATATCACGTTAGAAAACATCAGCATGGCGTTGCCAGAGTCATGAAGGAAAGGGAGCCTGAAGACTGTTTACGGCTACACTCACTAAGTGTTCATTAAAAAAAATAAAGAAAAGAATCCCACAGATGCAGTAAAAGTGATAACTAACATTTCATCTCCATGTCATCATCACAAACAGGACTACCATGTAGGTATTCAAGAGTCATTTCAGTGACTGCTCTAAAAATGGATTATTAAAAAGAAAGCGTCTTCAAAAACAGGTATTCAGTCACAAAGGTCAATGTTTGTGATTGAGTGGATTTGTTGTCCTCTTTCTAAAAGAAGCTGACACACACACACATCACACACTCACAACACACAGGGAGGCGACATGCTACTTAATCTACTTACTTAATCAGTGATCCAAAATTTCTCACATAGTGGCTTACTGTAAGTTGTTTACTCGAGAGGTAGAATGTATTAGGCATACAGTAACTGTCTATGTGTACGAGTGGGAGGGGGGTTTCATAAAGGTATCTTTGAAGGATCCATGCAGTACATAATAAAATACCTTCTCAGTTGTTACTCAGTGTTTCAAAATGTTTGGAAAAAAGCAAGACACTTGTATAAGCATAGCCAAGCCAGTGCTTGCGTTCTAAATATTAGTAATCATTTTGTGAGCGCAGGGAAGACTGGAAAGGACAGGAACACAACAGAAGAATGAACTGTAGCTGACTCCAGAGCCTCACAGCACCTGCACTGATTCATTTTTAATAATCTGACTGAAAAAAAGGTGATACAGCTATTTTTGGTGACACACTCAAACACACTTTCTTCATGAGTCAGTCTGTTCCTCTACATAGGGAACACATTGGGACCATCGGTCCGAGGACTGCAGCTCAATGATACTCCACAGAAGGGCAGAGTGACTGCAGTCTCTGTGCAGAGAGTTTGGTGAACATATGACAGGCAGTCTTCATGTTGGGAATTGCAGGCTGCACGACACAGCGGGCACATTGTGCTAATAAATGAATTCCTAAATGGAGATGTAGGCCAACAGCCCTGGCTGGCCATTCAAAGAGAATATTCACTGAACCATTCCAATCACGTCGTGAGACTGTTTTTAATATTAGGCCAAACAAACCGAAAGTGGGTCTGTTACATTCAAAGGCAATTTAGCACTGGGGAAAAACTAGCTCAGTAAATAAAGTAGGACATGCTGGTCTGTAAACTCTGTCCTTTGTGGAATGTACACTGACAGTTAATTTCAGTGAGAAAATATATTTTAAACATTATTAGTTAGGCTTAAGTATGCAGATTTGAATGGCAAAGGACTTTTTCACTGCAGACATTTTGACCTGTGATAGTAGCAAAAGCACAGGGCACAATGGCTCTGATCCATTTATGTGTCACAGTAAGCCATGACTGTGTGACAGTGTGAGCTAGCATGCACAAGCCCGGGACTCTGAAACTGAAGCAGCTACATGGAATTCAGCCATCATAGTAATTTTATTGTTTACACCTGGGTTGTCTGCTGTGAAAAGTCTATTGCTTGAGACAGTTTTTTTGTGTTTCATTTACTTTTAAAGGCCCTGCACACCTACACAGACATTTTCACACATTGTAGCTGATCAGACATCTGCTCATGTTAATGTAGGGTCACCAAACTACATTAACCACTGTAAATTACGTATCAGTCCCACCCTAAAATGTGACACCAAACTAATGGGAGGGTCAGAGGTGTGCTGTCCATATTGAGGAGGTCTCATCAGGAATGAAAGATAAGTGAAAACACATGTGTGGGTTGACTGTAGGACCTTTAAGCAGGAGGTATAGTCAGGTTTTGGACAATTATGGTGTTTCACAATGGCTGAACTTCAGAGAGAGTCTGAATAACTGATTAGTGTGACTGTAGATCCCTCCAACAATAGAGTATTATGGCTATTGTACGGTTAAAAAAGAAAAATGGAGCCGGAGGAAAGGGGTAATATTCTGAGAAAAAACTCCAAGATTAAAGTCATAAATTTCCGAGAAAAAAAGCACAATTTTTCAGATGTGCTTGTGTAATGAAAAGCTCTGTACTCTAGTATAAGCAGAGTATGCAGATGTTAATGTTAATAACAGTCGTCACATCTAAGCTACTTTCACCAGCCAGTATTGTGAGATACTTTCATCTGCTCATAGACTGAAAGCATAAATAATTGGGGAAGAACTGCAGACATTTATAAGTGACTAAGATGTGACACATGCTTTCAAGTGGCTTTGTTGCAGTCCATCATATCTGCTGTCTGAAAGCTTCACCATTCCTTTTATGTCTGCACTAACTCTTTTTTTCGGATTGTTAATGACTGAAAAAAAACATTTAATTCTCATAAATGTACCACTTTATCTCAGAGAATATCCAAGTTTTACTCTTGTAAATTTAGACTTTAATCTCTGAAAGTTTTTTCTCTGAATATTGCACCACTCACTTCCCTTAATTTTTAAAATCTATGGTCTAATCTTACCCTCCAACCTAATCTGTTTTACAGTGAATATACAGTGAATTTGTGCTTTCGTATATTGTTATATATACTGTTTATATAATGTATCTGGTGCTTTTTATATATGCACCCTTCCCCAAACAAGCCTTGTCACTTGCTTCATCCACTCCTTTCAAGTTAATATCACTTATTGTGTGCTTGCTTATAGGAATGGGAGAAGCTGAATTATGACATACACACT
This sequence comes from Lepomis macrochirus, assembly GCA_024633595.2. NCBI lineage: Eukaryota > Metazoa > Chordata > Actinopteri > Centrarchiformes > Centrarchidae > Lepomis > Lepomis macrochirus. The sequence goes on from JALXJV020000016.1 coordinate 7,310,287, forward strand.
TTACGCTATGCCAGGCGAGAAGTCAGATCTCGATGGAAGAAAATCCTGCTGCAGCAAGGTGAGACACTTTGATGTTACTGTGTTCAGTTCCTATTTGCTCTACCATATTCTGTCGTCCTCAGCATGTGACCTTCCCTCCTCTCCCTGCAGGTTATCAGTGTGAGGTAGATGCCTTGCTGTGTGTGAACAGACAGAGCCGCCGCTTGAGTCGAGATCAGGAGCGTCTTAACAAAGCGACGGAACTGTTGAAACAGCTGCTGGACCACACCTCCCTGTTTCCCCCAGAAACCGAACACCAGGACAGATACCTCTATGTCATGGTACCTATTTTAACAACTGAGAACAAATTAGTTTCCATCAGATTTGCAGGCGAACTTAAGGAACTGACCCATTTTTTGTGTCTGAATAATTGAATAAATCTTTAGCAATTGTACGGAAATTCAATATTAACCTCTGTAACTTTATAAAAAGAAGAAGTGGCAGCTCTACCAATCTTGATAAGTTTCGGCTACATGTTTGCTATGTACAGTGGATCTATACATATCTTAATGGTGTCAAAAACTACAGTATGCTTTCACATCTGGTCCTCATCTCCAGGTCACCCCTTTTTATTCCTCCACTCTTCCCTGTTGTCTTTCAACTCCTCTTTTGTTTCTCTTCCTAATTATGAAACCTGTCTTTTGTTTGTTATGTCTCTCTTCCTCGACATCTATCAACCCTCCAAACTCACCTGTTTCATTCTTATCATGCTCCTCATCCGGCTCCATCTTTCTCTCAGGACCGCCTGGTGTCACTGGACAGCGCTGAGGACTTTGTCAGACTGGCCAAAGAAAAATATCCCAAGAAGGTAGGCTGAGACACAGTGACAGAGAGAAGAAGACGTAAAGACGGAGAGCGAGAGCGTGAGAGAGAGAGAGAAAGAGAGACAGAGGGAGGGTAAACTTGTAAATAACTTGACCCATTTTTACCACACTCTCACCTTCTTTCATTAACTGAAGTGTCACATTTAATTCTAACGCACATTTGTTGCTCAGACTATACAACGTGAAATACTGCATATAAATACTGTTTTTCATTTATTGATTTTCTCTTAGAAACGCAGGTGCTCTTTGGAGGATTGGCCTATTAATAAACAATGTCACAGGTGGAGATACTTCTGCTTAAAACAGGTTTTTTGTGTGCTTGTTTTAGTTATTCAGGTATACAGACACCCAATTAAAAAAAAGTCAAGAAACCCTATACAGGTACAAAGATGTATTTACTGTCTACAGTATATTTAATGTGAGACAATCCACTTCACGTTCTTCCTTTATCTCACCACAAACATCTTTACCATGTTTGTATTTTATTGATGATACTGAAGATAATACTGAAGATATGTCTTGCTCACTTTGTCACTAATAAAGTATGTTTGCTAAGTCAGTCTCAGTCAGTCTTGCTGTTTTTGGCTCAGTCTTCCACTGTGTTCGCCCCTTTTGTCCAAAAGATGGCAGCACATACTGCAGTCATGTTCCATGTCCATGTCTGTATCACAGATGGGGTAAAAAATGATCACTTTAAGAAGTTGTTTCTTCGCAAAAAATAAAGCAGTGAGAATATTTAGCATTTACTGTTAAAATAATGATGTTGACTGTTGAGGAATGTAGCTACACAGTAAAACCTCGGACAGCTTGAAATGCTGTTTTGTTTGTTTCAGTATGAAAGCAAAAGACTAAACAAAGCAGAATGTAATAATAGGGCACACAATGTCAGAAATGCCGTGAATCCATGGCAAGCAAAGCTTTCTTCATTTTCTGGACTTCCCTTTCTTTAAGGTTTGTGCAGGATGCAGATGATAAAGTTTCATCTTGGCTTGCACTCAAGCCATTTTTGAACAACTGTTAGTAATGATGAGTTAAACTGTATAAACACTGTCAACCACACGCCCATTTGGGACACTGCATCTTCAGGTTCAAAGAGTGTGAGATGGTCTTCATACAGTTTACTGATGATAATGATATGTTGTACACACATTCGTGCTTGCGCGCACAAATGCACACAGAAAGAAAGACAGACTCTGACCCAGATATTGTTCTCTCCAAGGCCCCTACCCAACTTTGGGAAACAGATGTGGAACTAAAAGAGTGGAGGGGGCCATTGGGGAAGGGGAGCAGTATGAGAGGCAGACCAATGGTCTGGCAGCACCGAAAGGCATTGTGCTGCTTGCACCTTTTTCTCATTATTCAGCTGTGTGTCCGTGTGTGTGTATTTTAGACGATGTAGTGCTGACATCACTCTTCAGAGTTACACTGAAATTGTGTATGAGGTAAATCTCACCGTATGCCTCACCATAGGAAACACTGATCATCCAACTTTGTGCTTGGCCCATCAGTGGTCAGAGCGTATTATGGTCACACACACACTGGAGATGATGGTCAGTCAGACCGTGACTCCTGTTGTTGGTCAAATATTTTGTGAGAGTCTCTAGTAGGGCGTTGTCCGCGCCAGCATGCAACGTGACTGGTGAGCAATGGCTTTCTCGTCATAGCTGTGTGTAACTGTGCCTTTCTATACTTCCGAATGTCTCTTTTAAGGAGATTGCCATGCAAGGTGCCAACTGGTCATCAGAACGAAACTAAAACTCATTCACTCACTCCATCGTCAACCGCTTATCTTGTGTACAGGGTCGCGGGAGCCTATCCCAGCTGACATTGGGCAAATTTGGGGAACACCAATTAACCTAGCCTGCATCTTCGATGGTGGGAGGAAGCCGGAGCACCTGGAGAGAACCCACGCGGAAACACGCCAACTCCACACAGAGGCAACCGGGGTTTGATCCCATGACCTTCTTGCTGTGAGGCGACAGTGCTAACCACTGCACCACCGTGCCGCCCTCGTTTGCTCACTCATTCACTCTAATTCCTGGAAGATTTTACATTGAATGTCCAAATGTCCAAATAAACTGTTGATTCATCTTGTCTTTATTCGTCTGTATCCCTCTGGGCTCTTTTGTTCATTAAACTTTATCATACTTTTGTGTTTGCATTACATTTAATGGAATACATTTCTTGCTATCTGTTTGTTAAATACGACACCACAGCCAGTTAGCTTAGCTTAGCAAAAAGATTGGAAACAGGGAAAAAGCCTGGCTCTTTAAACAGAAACAAAATCCTTTATAATGAAATAGAATCAATTTATAATGCCAAACGACGACTCTTGAGGTCAGGACCTTCTTGTTTATATCCAGATACAAACACTTTGCAGCGAAGAGTTTACTTAGCTAAATGTCAAATGATGCACTATGGAGTGCCTTTTGGATTTGAAGATTATACAGTTGACTCCAGCAACCCAAAGAATTGAATCCACTGACTGGATTAACACATGTCCACTAAACATAGGTCACAACAGTGACTAGATACTTATTTCCACTCATCTCGGAGACTAAACATGCTTATAATTAGTTATCTTTACCACCGTGTATTCCACTAACATTCTTAAGTTTACACAAACAGGGACCCGTCATCATGCACTCACAAGCTGGATTTGCCAGACTATTTACGACTTTAGGAGTGTTGTAGTAAGTCTACATTCACATAATTCAGTAACTGAGACAAAAAGAGACTGATTTTGTGAACCACAGATAATTCAACATTTCATTATTACTGATTTTTAGTCATTTTAGCAGCAAGGTTCTATAGAGTTCAATGCTGGTCAGTTGGTCCACCACTTTGGTCCGGACTGAAATAACTTGGTATAACTTTGTCCAGTACTTTGGTTTATGACCAAATATTTGCAAAGCCAATGGCATTCCCATCAGCCAAGCTGTGCTTTGTGTTTGGTGCCAATTAACAAATGTATGCTAATACACTAAACTAAGATAGTAACAGTTAAAGCCTGCCAAGCCAGTGTTGCTTGCATGATCTTGTTACCATCTTGACATTAACACTTTGTTCACTGCTGTTCCTAAGTACAGCCTGAAAGAGCTGCTAGCAAGGTAATGCCTATGCTAGCTTGATTGTATTACCTCTAATCCACAATTAGGCTAAACAGGTTTAATTTGTTCACCTTTGCATTTATTACAGGCGCTATGCATTTGCAAACTTCCTGCATAAACCCCCTCTCACTGTTTATATTTTAGAGTAATTTATGATAACACAGTGCTGACGGCAGTGTTACACCCATACACACAAACACTAACAGACACTAACACACACACACAGTAATTTGTAACGGATGTTTGGAGAACCAGGCAAAAAAAAACAGGCCATGGTGTGTTGACCTCTGTGACTCCTGAGAGAAGGTCAGAGATCAAGAGTCTGCTCAGGAAAGGCAACATTATTATGTCGCTTTCAAGTCAAACCCTCCCAGCTGCAATTTTAATGTCTATCACGACAAGCAGATTTAGATTTGAAGCTATAGTCTACACTATTTTAAATGCATTAGGCCAAGGTAATTATGAAACACAGTTTACCAATATGCAGTAGTTTATTCTTGTTTATAGTAAATGTATAAACCTTTCTAAATTCTAACCTGTGTTTAACTCTAGATTTACAATTCCAAAGAAAATGCAACATTGTTTTTACTGTTTGTAACCAGATTACCATTTTTATTATTTATTAGTATTATTGGAATTTACAATTGGATTTCAACAACCCCTGCTACAGCACTCCATCACCCACCAACTCAAGAGAGGCTAATATTTGTCTTTTTTAACATGTCTGTTGTGAAACGGTTTGTAAAATTTCAAACATTGCTCTCAGACTGAGATGATGTGTTTCACTGACACCACAAACATATTGAACACACACACACACACACACACACACACACACACACACACACACACACACACACACACACACACACACACACACACACACACACACACACACACACACACACACACACACACACCACAGATGGGTTGAGCAAGCCCTTGGGCAGGGCAGGGTGTGTTCCACAGCATGGTTGTGGTCATCAGTAATTACACAAGTCCACTGATGCTCTTGAAATATTCTGATTTATTTCCTTAAAATCAATTATGATTAAAGGAGATAAATGGGAGTCTCCTGAATTTTAGATGGCAAGTATAGATATTGTTACTGTAATTGCTATTCTTATAACTGTATTGGTCTTGGGTGTCAGGACTCAACAGAAAGTTCTCTGCGTCTGACAATAGCACTTTGTATGTAATATATGTAAAATATAGGCCTTGTGCTCCTCGTCAACTGATGAGGGATTACAGCTCAATATAAAAACACCTACATCTTATTGAAATGAGCTGGGCAGGTCTGTGTTTTGAACCAACCATTAGAATTAAAGGGTACATCCTGATGCAGCTTTGTCTATGTGTAGTATGTGTCTATGTGGATGTGTGTTGCAGTGTTTACTGATATGGTTTTGGAGGTTTGAGATGTCTCATACAGCCTTCCCCTTACCTGCCAAAATTTCACTTCCACATGTAAACATGTATATGTTTTCCTTTCATCTACAATGTTGTCGCTAAATTATAGCACCAGTACATGAAAAGAAAAAGCGATTGTGGTTAGCTACTCTTATGACAACTAAACAGTGTTAGTGTGCAGATGGAATAGCTGGTTTTTGACATTGCATCTCTTAAAGGCACTAAAGCAAAAATACATGATGCTGCAATCTCTGTCAGAATTCTAGGAAGCTGTGTTGATTAGATCAGATATCAGATATGTGTCATCACCTACATGTGGTCTGTCTGGGGTGCAGAAAGTGAGGCTAGGCTATAAAGGTTGGGCTCAACTAGAAGTATTTTTATAATTCTCTCAGCACATTTGGCAAGTATGGAAGCCATGTATATCTTTACATATTGCATAATGATGTTTCAATGAATCAATACGTCCCTGCACAAGGTTAGAGGAAGCTATTATATATGGACATAGTATGTATTGGGGAGGTAAATGGCAATGACCGTGTCTAAATCGGATACAAAACGAAGTACTCAGCCATGTTCCAAGTCATGAAGCATTAAATTATTTGTTCTAAAAATCCTCTTGTGTGTATATAAATAAAGAAGGAAGGAAGGAAGGAGAAAAGGGGGAGTGATAGCAAAACATCCTTTGAAGTAAAGGATTTATTTAACAAAGATGGCGGGGGTGGGCAAAAGAGAAAGAAATCAGGCCAGGTTGAGAGAAAACGGGTAAAAGGAAGTTAGAAGGAGCAAAAAGCTGTTACACAGATTCTTTCTGTCATCCTCATCTAAACCCTCTCTCTTCTTTCTGAGGTAAAGTCAGACAGTGAATCACTCCCCCAATATGATCACCTGGCTGGGTTTTCTGTCAACACTCATCTGATCAAACTACCTGACCTGCAGCCGTAACCGCAAGCCCCATACTCAAACCCACTCATGTTCACCATACCCCTGACATGAATCAGAGGCTGGATCAACACGTTGTACTGATGGCGTACAGACAGCATCCATGCTGACAAAAGAGGAGAAGGGCCTCCTTTTGTTGTAACAGACGCCCTGAATGTGGATGATGTCATGTAATAATGGTGCAGGGGGAAGAGCGGCTCTGCTTTTGTTTACATGGATGTCAACATACATTACAAATACAAACAAACACAAAGCGCTACACACACAGGTATACCCAGCATAAATATATGGTGTTAATGTCGTAAAATAGTCAAGTCCAGTCTAGTGCTCAGGACTCCACCAACAGACATGTGAGTGTGTTTACTACCACATAGGAATGCATGTGCCACAGCTGGGAGGTTAATCGTAGAAAGCCGGGAGAGTTCCTTCACAGAAATAGAAGCAGCTCTGGAATACTAATAGATTTCTAATTCTGATTCCATGATTCTTTCTACCACAGGATTGGGCAGACCAGAACAGTGACATCATGTTCTATGTCTGTTTCTTTAACTGAGTTTCCATCCATTTATTTTCCTAATTCCTGATGTATTGAATGTGAAAAGTTGAATGAATAGGGGAGTAAGGTATAATAAAATGTAAACAAGACGTCCTAGGTTCAGATTGAGCCTGGAGATTTCGTCATGTCTCGCAAGACATCAAACTATTGGCACAAACAAAATGTTAGACTTTCTAATGACTTGTTATGCAGAATTAAGCAACGCTTCCTAAAGGACTAGTGTTATGCTATATGCTTCTTATTCTCAGCAAATCGTACAAAAAGACTAAAATCAACAAAAGCGTTAGTCCGTCCGTTAGTATTCTTTGACTTCTGCACACTGTGTTTAGCCCATTTGTTTCTTCCAAAGACAAAAATATTCAAAAATAGTTTCTTTAAGAAAAACATATTAAGCAACTTAACAATTATAACTACAGCAGGAGAAAAAGGTAAAATTTTGGGGACACTTTTCAGTAGCAGATTAACACACCTTTGGTGCTGTAGTGAGTATGTACTGCACACCAAGCGTAGAAGTTGCAGGATTGACTTAAAATACACCAAAGTGCCCATTTTCACTGTAACAAATGTTAGACAGTACGATGGGACTCACTGTTCCGGTTTGGTCTGTTCTGGTCTGTGTGTTGGGTATTAGTGTTTTTGCTTCAGCCTGTTTTATCGTTTGATTTGGTTATGGTCTGTTTGGTCTGTGAGGTTTTGGTTTTTGTGTCAGCATGCTGGTCCCGTTCCTGTTTTTTTTAAAAATGGTCTGTCTGTCTGTTTGGTCAATGTGTCTCCCTGTTTCCTGTTTTAGTTTGAAGTTTTCTGCATCTGTTCTCTGTGTCTAGTTTTGCTTCCTGTTCTGTCTGATTCCCCCCAATGTGTTTAACCTATTTGTGGTCCCACCCTGCTTGTTTGCCTGTGGGTGTTTCCTTTTGTTGAGTTCTGTCTTTGTTGGATTTTTGTAATTTTATGTTAAGTGTCTCAGTTTGTTCTCTGTGGATTTGTACCATATTGGATTATTGAACCTTGACTAGAATTGTGTTGCCACTTACATTTTAGACTGTCATCTGACTCTTCCTGCTACAATGTAAGCCTGTTTTGTTGTAGAATAAACACTACAAACAGTATGAGCGCTTCCAAGTGTCTTACAGTTTCTCCTGTCTTGCACTTGGTCGATCTGACAGTGGAGGTGTAAGGCAAAGAGGAATTCACTAGCCTATATCAGAATTTGGCTAATGGCTACACACCACAATTTTGTCTGTTGGCCACCAACGTTTACGGCTAGCTGGTCAAGAAAGTCGAACATCTAGAAACAAAAGACTTTTAATGTTTTTTGGAGATATACAAATACTTTTACATGTATAATTAGGCAACCTTCTAACATGTTAGCCATAACAACTTTCTGGGATGGTAATATGTAGCTGTGTGTCTACATCCTTGTTTTGGTGTTTTTCCAATGGCCAAAAATGAATTCATGAGGTTTTAAAAACTGTTAATTTTTACGTTAACAACATAAATGATGTGTCAAATATCTATGGGAAAGTTTTTGCCCAAAAAGTAATGATGTAAGCTCGATGAACGGTTTATTTTTAATTCAAATGCTTGTTTGGATTTCCAAAATTGTCTTCAATACAATTTATTAGTAATACCAAATCCACTGTCTTAACAACACACAGCCTAGTCAAGTTTACAGAGAACACAGTTATAAATTGCTGATATATCTTCTTTTGTCACTTTTTAGTTCCTCATTCATAAAAAGCTTACACACACACACCTCCTTGTTCTTCTGTTTTGGCTCACATTGGTTCTCATGACGAACATTGTCCGTTTAGGCAGGAGGATGTTATTGCAAAAACACCAAACTGACTTTCCAGCTGTGTGTGCAGACTTTACAGCAATGTCTGCGGTCATTACTAATAGCAGTGAATTTTTGTAATCTGTTTTTGGAAAAGCTAAAAAGCTCATATTGTGACAAAAAGTGACATTGAATTTTTTTACAAGTTGTTGGGGCCTTCAGTATTTTGCTTTCAGTGAATTGTGTCTACTGTCTGTAGTTTCTGGCAATAGATGAGACCTTTCCACTATCTTAGCTGCTGAATCACTGTGGTGGAGTCATAGTCTCAGCTGGATTTAGATGAACATCTTCAGTGAACCTTGATGCTCATACAGTCTGCTCAGAGCTGCCTGGATGATTCATTCTCCTGGTCCTGGATCGTGATGTCTGTTCGAAGATACAATCATATTGGTGTCTATCCATTAATTTGTTTATGCCTTTATAGCATGCTGCAGCCCGAAAATACTTTTGGAGAACATTTTTTATCTCCAAAGAATTGCTTTTTGTAATCTTTCTCTAATTTTCACAAGCTTTTCGCAGTCAAACCCGCCATTTTCATGTGTTCATGTGAATGATTACCTATTGACAGAATGTACAATCATTATTTTAAGCTATCTTAAAATGTGTAAAACATATATGGTTGTCTAATTTATCAACAAGAACAATCAACTAAACAAGTATGTATTTCAGAACAGGTAATAAAAAATGATCCGACAGTTTAATCAGCAAGTGAAACATTTCCTGCATCTGTAGGTACAAGGTACTAGGTAGATCCATATGTAGATCACATGTAGATCCACATAATGTACTGTATAATCTAAATCCTTCTCAATGAGAAGGAAGTTGGCCCAGACAGCCGCTCTAGCATACAAACATAATCTGGGACATCTGCTACGGTGGTGATTTCCAAATCTCTGTACGTGTCTCTGAGTGTAAAGGTATTGTAAGGATATGTTTTAGCTCGGGGACACTAGGATATGTATCTGCCTGACTCTGCAATCTCCCCTTTCTGTGACTCACCGCCCAGAAATCCACTCTGGTAGGTCTACACACACACACACACACACACACAGACACACACACACACACAAGCAGACATGACAAATAGTGGGCTTCCACTAGTATGAGCTCATTGAAAAACAGCTGCCATTCAATCACAGAGGTCAAATGAGGGAGGAAAGCCCTGTATGTCTTACTGCGTGCCTGTCCCCTTATCTGACTCTCATATTATGTCTGTACCTCCTTTCCGTATCTCAGTTGCACTCCCTTTATCTGTCTGCCTGACTTTAGTCAAAGAATAATTCTGGTTTAGTACAGCTTTGAAGCTGCTGTTAATGTCTCTACAACATGACAAGAGACATGAGCACTTAGATGATCACTGTGAATTAGACAACGTCTTAGCCCGAATATAAAGTATTTAATTTGAATGTAAAACCAAAAGTGAGCGCACCTGAATTGTTGGTAATAAAGGCATTTGGTAGGTCAGAGCTTGCCCCATTTCTCTTCTTTCTATACACTCCAAGATGTCTGCCCTTAACCCTGATAAAAATAATAACCAGATTGTATTACGGGTTATCTTTTAAACCCGGTGTTCAATCAATATTTAATCAATTAACCATTGATTAAATGACTGTGTGCAATATAAAAAGGTTGCTCATGACAAAGCCTCAAAGACTCATCATCTAGCTCTGCCTTATCCCTCAGTTCTACAGTGTTTTATCATCTTTTAGCTCACTGCTTTGGTTTTACTAGCTGCAGTTTTACTGATTTAGTTCACTCTCATGCTCTCACAGTGTCATTTTCAAGTCAAAGAAGCTCTTACAATTCGACTGTCAAATCTTCACTAACAACCACTTGGTTTGCCCTGTTCAAACACACTTCTTTGCATCTGGATCATGTCTGACTAATGTGGAGATTAATATATTTAAATCTATATAATATTATTGACATGAGATAAATGTGGCATTGACTTTTCTGTTTAATCTTTTCATCTTTTCCCATTTGTGAGTCTGTCTGTGTGTGTGTTTGTGCATGTTTCTTTGCATGCATTTCAGTTGGCTCAGCATCCTATTTGACTCAAAAACTTTGCTCCTCCCTTCCCTCTGGGAGGAACACATTTCACACACACACACACACACACACACACACACACACACACACACACACACACACACACACACACGCACACACACACGCACACACACACACACACGCACACACACACACACGCACACACACACACACACACACGCAGAGGTGGACACATCAAAAAGGAGGTTTTTCCCAGTGCGGCATGGTTAAATGAGAGAGCATGAGTGCAGCAGTGGTTGGGCAGACGAAGGAAGGGCAAAGAAGAAAGTAGAGTCAGCTGCTTCGACATGAAGGCAGAGAGGGGGTGATACTAAAGCCACACCTAGAAGCTCATGGGGAGAACAAGTGATGAATAGATGTAAATGGAAAGGAAGTTCTAAGGGGCTCTTATGCACTTCAGATTTTTATTTTTTTTAACCAAAGCATCTAAAGAAACCTGAGAGAACACATGCTAACACGTGAAAACCTCATGACTGCTAATTTTAGTGCTCCAGATAAAAGTTTTCCTTTAGGTTAAAGGGCAACTTTTTTTTTTTTTCAACTTGGAAAACCAAGAATTTTATTCTTGAATAACTGGAATTCTTAAAAAGCATATTATTTTAAGACTATTTTAAGACTTCTCTCCACTCTGCGTGAACTCCAATCAGAGTTGATCCAAGACTTATGTATATGAAACCTCCCTCTAATGACCCACAGTGGGATCTGAGTATTTAAGACAACACAGCGAGGGAGTCTTCGGTTTGTTGTTTCTGGCTATGATTCATAAAGCCTTTAGCATCACAAACGAACCATGACTGGCTCTAGGTCTCTCAAAAGGCTCTCACATTCTCACTGACATCATGTTGGACTGAAACTAAGGAGAGATTAGTTTTACATGTGTAACTGGAAGCTTAACATACAAAGTTTAAAGAGTACAAGGGTGCACAATTCAAATCATCAGGTACAAACCTTTACTGCCACGGTAACTACAAATCTGTACTATACTGTCAAGTTGGCAAGCTCTATTCATGTCTTCTTACACCTTCTTAATGTTATATGAACAAAAACCTTTTTAGTATCTCTTAAGAAAATATGACAGCTCAAAAGTGATCTCAACATTATATGCTGTACACTCTTTGTGTCTTGAACATTCTTGGACACAAGGAAAGTTGGAAGGCCTAGCTTTAACCGACTCTTTGTCTAAAAGACTGATATGGAGGAGGAGGGAGAGATGTGGGCCGGCGTAAGATGAAATCAGAGAAGAGAGCAGAGGAAGTAACTGAGGATAAGATAGATAACTGAAAAAGAAAGTGAGAGAAAAAGAGGAGGCCAGAGATGTGAAAGATGGATGATGGGGGAGAAGGAGGAGCAGCAGAAGGAGGAAAGAGACTTGGATAGAAGGCTAGTCTGGCAAACTTCCTGCCCTGTGACAAGGGGAGAAAGCCAAGCTCAGTCTCATGCTCTTTTCTTTTCTTTTGCCCTCTGCAAAAGAAAAGTTGCTAAGTTCAAGTGTACAGCAACGCTCCATCTCTTTTCTTTCTTTCATCTCTTCTTTCTTTCTTTGCTTGCTTGACTGGTAATCATCTCATTTCTCTTTTGTAAATTGGATTCTCCTGAGGGCTTCATGGTGGTTTTAGGTCTCTCACTTATGCTCATTAGGGGCCGTTACACTTGTACTGTCTGTGCATATCTTTCCTCCTGGGTTAAAACCTAATAGTGTAGGATGTGAATCCCAGATAATGGATTAAAAATATTTTTTATTCTGGTTGTATTGTGTATCATGTGAAGGGATGGCCTCCTCTTGTCATATCCTGCAGTTTATCCCTGCAGCCCTCCTTGGATAAACACAACAATATGTGTACTGTTTTTAATGCATAATGCAATGTCAGAATATGTGAAAAAAATTTAAAAGTAAATTTTTTGTAATTTATTCGTTGATTTTGGTGAATGACTGACTTCAGGGGATATCACTCTAAGATTAGGTTTCAATTAACATAATGTCTGGTTTGCGGAAACGGTTTGTCTTTGTTTGTTTATTGGGAAGAGGATGACGCCACGGAAAGAAACCGGAGAAAGAGAGAGAGAGAGCCCAAAGGGGAGGAGACGAGTAGGTTGAAAAGGAGAAAGCAGATAAAATGCGACAAATTACGGCAGCATCTGTTTCTCTTTGATGTGAGGAAAGTCTCAAAGGGGAAATCTGTTTTCTGCCTAGCAACCCCAGTAGATGGCTAATTAAGTGTTTATCTGTATTGACCAAAGGCCAACTCCAGAAGTGATTCTTGAAGGAGACACACACATAAATGTACATGTACACCCTTTCTGTAACTCCATTAGGACCAGATACAATCCTGGTGTCATCATGATGTATTAACTGGGTGTGACACACAGAGACACACACACACACACACAACACACACACACACACACACACACACACACACACACACACACACACACACACACACACACACACAGTCAGACATTCACACAGAGTTTGTTTTTTATAGTGACTGCAGATAGAGTGATTAGAGGTTTCAGCTGAAGGATGAATAGAAACATGTCAGCTCTCATCTTGGGTCATCCAGATACAGAAATTACTGATTACAGACAAGAAGAGGAAGAGGAGATGACGATGGAGGTGTGGACAGTGACTGAAAGAAGCACAAGAGAGACAATAAGAAGAAGAGTGAAAGAACTCCACAAAAGCAAGAGGAAGGACATCTATAGTAGAAAGCAGAGGAGAAGGAGAAAAGGGAGAGTAACAGATGCTTTGGTAGGACACATTTCCATTGCCTCAGTGTCAAAGTCAATGCAATCCTCCTGTGTGCCTGCATGGGTTATTATAAATGTGTGTAGTGTTGTGGTTGGCAGTGGTGGCAATTTTTTTATCAAGTGTTAGCAAGTTAAAACAATTACAGTATCAGATGTCAGATGTGTATCTCAGCGGGATCTAGACACAATCTGGATAAATCTAATTATCAAACAATAAAAGTGTACATTATAACGACACTGATCAAAATTATAAATTCGACACTTTTGTTTTGGCCCCCTTTTCATCATGAGCTGAACTCAAAGATCTCAGACTTAGTGAGCACTTCTCCTTTGCAGAGATAATCTATCCTCCTCACAGGGGTGGCATATCAAAATGCTGATCAGAAAGCATGGGTATTCCACAGGTGTGCTTTAAGCTGGCCACAATAAAAAGCTCATAATAAAAAACTCTGTAACTGTTCCCTTTTCTCTTTGAAAGATAGCCTTCTGAAACATAATTGAAATATACAAAAAATGGAATCAAAAAGAATGATGGGCACTTAACTTTAAGACAGATGAGTTAGAGGTGTTGGCAACATCTGTGGAGAAATCCAATGTTGTCCAACGATAACTCAGGCCCCATCCACACTGCCATGTTTTTGTTTCAAAATGGAGACCATTTTCGCTACATTTGCACCTCCCGTCCAGACTTAAATGGCAAAAATGGAGAAGTTTCGTTTTCGTTTTGAAACCCTGGAGAGCTTTTTATTGAAGACGGGCAAAAACGGAGGACTTCGGAAACGATAATGCAGACGCTCAGGTTTGGCTCTCTGATTTGGTTTCATAAGTCATGCAAAGTAGAACCAGGATGCTACTGACATCAACTTGACATTTTTATTAAAATATTTTGTACTGTGCAAATAATACGTACAGCCTACACTTATACTCTGCTTGTCGTCCATATTTACTTTGCGACGACTCCCTGTCTGTTTTCTGCTGCCGCTGCCACAGAATGACAGAGACACCTACACACAAAATAATTATCCTAAAGTTCGGAGAGATTATTAAACAATTTTGAGAAGTTGTGATGCTTGTGCAATACACTCATCCTATCTTAAGTTAGGATAGGAACATTGACATGGGAACTGGACATCTGCAATGCCATTTTCTTTCTAAATCAGGTCCCAATCCTAATTACCATGGTTTCTAAACAATTACGCTAGTTCTACAAATACGGCCTCAGGCTGGCCTTGATAGAAGTGGGATGTGCGAGAGAAAGTAAACTATTTCCTGAAAATACCAGCAAGCATGATATAATTAATCCATATTACAGCATGCCTTCTTCTAGTTTGCTGTTATTACTATTCGCTTCAGTCCTCCTGTCTTTAGCATTGCTCCATATAGTCACGGTCTGTTTCTCCCATGTTTTACTGTCTCTTATGGTTCCCACACCTCTCTGGAGTCATGTGAGAGGACAGAGTCATTGTGAGCAATAAGTGCACCGATCTGTAAAGACACATCATTACATGTGTAGGAAACTCTACAAAGATATCTTAACATTAAATCAGTTTTAAGAAACATTTTCCAGTATCTCACCAGGACTATTTGTACAGCCACTGTTGGGTATTTACAGTCTATTTCAAGCCCATACAATTACACACTAAAAGATAAAAATGTTTTGATAGTCCCCAAGTATTTAAGGGTTACTTGTGAAATAAAAAGATAGACATACATTTTTGGACTACACCAGCGACCAACGTGGAGGTTCACAGTGTCACTGGTTTTCTTTTTTACTGCTGAAATTATTTGGATAAACCACAGTTGGTGGGCAAAGAGAGAAGTTTGTTTTTGAGTGAGTCTTTTACCGTGGACATGTGTTGTTTCAAAAAACAAAGCGATAATGTTGCAGCGCCTGAGGCACGTAGACATGTCCACACACACACACACACACAAAACCAGAGTAGCAGATTATGTCCATCTATGGTGGGGAAAGGGTTCCAGAGTCTCTAGAATGTGAAAAAACGGGGTGAATCATTGTTTTTCCCCTAGACACAATTTAACAACTATAACGTTTTTTTCTTTTTGTGGTTTCCAATCTTTTGTTGGTAGATGAGATACACACATACATAAAGAAGCTATAATTGGAGAGGGGTATTACTACGAGACACGGGCTGATTCTTTCCTACATTTTCCTTCTTGATCTCATCTATCATAGTGTATCAATCACAGATGTGATACAGAAGGTACCAATTTGTTTTTGTACATTGTATTGCATTGCATTTGCTAATTTTGGGGTCACATTTCAAAATATGTTGGAAATGCTGCATCATGTAAAATCATGTCAAACCAGCAAAAAATGTAGATGACAACATGACTGGACACAACAGAAAAATGAATCAGTTTGCGTTGCTTAACAGGGGACTTTTGGAAGGGACAAAACTATGACAATAAAGACATTCTGAAGAGGAAACATGGGCCTGTGTTTTAATTTACGCCCATTTTAAAAAAAAAAAGTACCTTTATTTTAACAGGAAAGTCCTATTGAAACACATTTTCTTTTACAAGTGAGTCCTGTGCCTGAAATTGCTAAAGCTTGTATATGTTAAAACTACATGGTTAACTGATGAATAGCACTTTTAGGCTTAAACCTACCATGGTTTAGCCATGATAAGAAACTGCAACATTCGCAGCAAAATAATTTCATTTCAATGGATTTTGTCAATCCAATGGATTCCCTCAATACAGAGAAGGGAATCAGTGCACATTTTTGAACTTTGGTGCACTTTGGTGAACTTTGACACACATAGTTTAACAGTTGACCATTACCAAGCTGTGTTGGCTGTACTGACCTTTGAGGGAAGAAAGAGCACGAAAATTGAGAAAGGGCTATCTACCCGACACACCTAGATCTACTTCTACTACTTCATTTTCATTTAACTTTCCTCTGTTGGAGTTTGGGAGCTACTGAGCATGTCTAGCACTAGCATGTTCCCAGTGTTAGACGTTAGCATTCAAGCTACCATAGTTCAGCAACAAGCTGAGATGAATTTTACTGTTTCACTTTCTAGACAAACAAGCAGTTTGGGATGTAAATAGCTTCCCCTTATTTTAAAATTCTTAACTCTCGGAGTAGCTCAAAACTATTATGCTTAGCACTTGATCCTGAGCTGGCATTTGTCCCTTCTCATTTTCCTGTCTCTCTGCACCATCTATTATCAGAAGGATTAATAAAGAGTTTCAGGAGAGTGGGCTGCCTGCCCTAAGTAAAACAGTCACTCTTCTGTTCTGATAGCAGAGCAGATATTTGGGGGCAGGTCACTGCGCAGCATCAAAAGAACTGACCTGATTTATCTCTCCTGGTTCAGTGGACAGGTAGCAAAGGAACAGAGGCTCCTCTAATAATGTAGCCCGTCTAAAGACATGAAAGGAACCAAAGCCTTCTCTTGATCTCTTCTGTTTGCTGCACACACACGTAAATCTGTTCACTTTTTTCCTCAACAAAGACCAAACAAGAATTCAGACTATTAAATCCTGTTCAAGCACCATGAGGACCTTTTATGATACTTTTATGATTATTACTTAATATATTCAACATTTCCATCCTTCCTTCTATCACCATTTCCTTCCATCCTTTTCCCTCTCAGCTCATGTATTTCCTTCTGTTGACTCGTTCTCTTCATACTTTCCCTTTCTCTTCAGATTTCATTACTGTTTATGGTATATCCAGATGTCTAGTAAAATAAGTGAATACTTAACAGTTTCACAACCAAAAGTGTTTCTTTTTCTATAAAAGTGAATACAAGTTCATATGAACACCAAAATAAAGTAAACAATATATTCATGATGCAGTAAATGTACCAAGAAGCGTGCACACGGAGATTAACGTTACCAACATGAACACTCTCTCTCTCTCTCTCTCTCTCTCTCTCTCTCTCTCTCTCTCTTTCTCTTCTCCAGCCAGTTGATGTCTTTCCAATGCCACTGGAGTGTCTAGTACAGTGCTATAGAGCCATCTGGAAGTGTGTGTGTGTGTGTGTGTGTGTGCGTGCATCCACGCATATCCACGTGTCGTATTTCCCAGTCTGTTTCCATTCATTGGTTTCCACTCAGACCAAACTGACTCATGCAGGTTATGATGTAACACTCAAATTCATAAAGAGAGAGGAAGAAAATAAAGCTGCACTTTCATTCTATCCTCCTTTCACACATGTACCCCATGTATAGCATAAGGTTTTAAAGACAGATTCAATACCATGATTGCAGACTATGGGACACTGGTAAGTCAACTCAAGTCTGAAACTTAAACATCATTAAAAAAGATCACCTATATTACAAAAAACATATGTTCCTACTTATCACGGGTGGTATTTATCCATGCAGATAGTTTGCAGCTCGCTTGGCTCACCGCTGAATCCTTGCCGGTGTGGAAACTGGATGAAACAACCGTTTAAAAGCGGCCACTTTTGTTGTTTTCATACTTGACATTTTAGCATTCTGGGTTTGGGCATGATCTTGTGTTCTAATGTGCTTGGTTGTCCAAATGGGATCTACTGTGTGTTAAAGGATCTTTACAATAAAGCTGAGTACATCTAGACAAGAAATCATTTTGTGTTGTTTTTAAAAGCTACTGCAAGATACTACAAGCCGTCCAACTAGCATGCCTCTATTTAAAAATCCTTTGCAAAGTAAGAGTATAGAGTGAGCCAGGTGGGGTAATCTGTGCTGGCTGATTCATCCTTAATTTGTATTGCGTACCTCTCTTATAAACAGTGTCCAACAGTGTCCAACTAATGTTCCTTTTTCTCAGTTCTGAATTAGTTTAGGTTCATCTCTCTCCAGCTACTTTCATAAATCACAAATACTAACAATGGTTACATAGCGCATTTAACAGTGGTAACGGTGCAACGTGATTTTATGGCACACAAGAAACACACACCAAAATGAAGAGCTCAAAAACAAGATGAGTTATCAAAAATGTGTTTCAGGCCATTGTGCCTCATAACCAGTTGTGTTGTGTCATCTACAAATTGTAGCTCTGTTTTCCCTTGGCAGAGGGATGGAAACAATGTGATGTGACACAGGAAGATAGTCCTCAGCCTCTGATCCCACATCGCAGTGTTCTGCACACACTGTAGTCATGGTACTTTACTCTGCTCCTAGAGCATAAAAACACACATCACTCTTCCCAAACATCTCCATCTGTATAGTTACATACCTCTAATTAGAGTATGACTGTGTATGAGTCAGGCGTTTGAGGGAAGTCATCATTTCCCCATCTCTCAGGACTTTCCATGCCCTCTGTGCTTAGGTTATTATAGTGACTCAACCAAACGCATTTGTGCACGAAAGCAATGGAGGTTCTTCATTTTGATTCTTTCAACTCATTCTTTCATTTTTCTGTTCCCCCATGCTTCCATTCAGTCCTCCTATGATTGAATTCCTCACCAGTGTTGTGGAGTAACCATGGAAACCCAAACCTGAATGTCCCGTGGTAACTAAAAATAGTTTTATAACTGCATGTAGTCACAATAAAACAGTCAATACTGGCAACTGTGAAATCCCCTCTATTTTTTTTTCTTACATATATCTTACAATAATGACTATTTTCATTATGAACTTGCACATACACACTTGCAAATGAGGATGTTCAATGTATCCAGGTCAGACAGGGGACAGCAGGGTCAGACAGGTCACTGTCTGGGCTCATACATCTTTCTTAAGTAGCCCAAAGAGCACTTTGTTCATTCAACCACCAATACATAGTAACATTTTTCAATCTGACATCAGGTTTACAAGCAAACCCCCTTCTTTCCTCTATTTACCACAGTAACCAAAGGCAGGAAAAGCATGTCATTCTCATCTAATAGATATTTTGCATTTGGTGGAAATGGACAACTAATCTGGGAACCAACAGAAAAAAATAAACCAGAGGGTGATTTGTGTTCCCAGACCAGTGCCCACACTTTAAACATGGGCCCAGACTTATGAAAACAAGTTCTTCTGCCATATATAGTGATGGTGCTTCAGGGAGGGCTTTAACTACTTTTCAGTCTGTGCACAAGTTAGAAAAGTGTTTCTGGGTCTGAACTAAAATCTGTAAGAGTATAAACTGACCCTGAATTATTTTTTTGTGTAATAATGTATCTTTTCCACAATAAGTGAATGATATAAATGGCTGTTTGTGATTTCTGCAAACTCATGATACAGCTCCAATGAGAATGTTTCCCAGGTCAGATTGCCACCAAAATGCTGACATGCTAACTTACAAAACAGTTAGTCACTGTGAACATTAGCACCACCCTCAAGCAGCAGGATAAAGATTGCAACACCTTAAAACTGACATTTACATTATTGAGGAGAGTGCAGGGTAAACCATAAATACTCAAAACAACAATTTCACAATTGATTTATTACATACATAATATTGATTTGAAAAACGTATTTAGCATTGAGTATTTATTTTATGAAGCCTGATGAGTTCCCATTAGCTGTGTTCCTCTTGTTGCACATGCCATCCATGGTGCCAAGCAAAGAAGCAGACTCTTTCATCACTAAGGTTAATAACAATATGTTATTGCTGACAGCAGATAGAGTGAGAGTGGCACATTCTGTTAATGGCAAATACACAAGAAGACCCAGAAACTTCTTTTGTTCAAGTCTAATTTAAAACAAAATTCGTCTGGCCGTTCCTCCACTGTGCTTTTCACTGTGACGATCGCAAGACAAACTGTAGAAATACAGTTTTCACATTACAAAGTAACCCACTAAGGCTACATTCACACTGCTACGTCTTTGTTTTAAAACTCTTTTTTAAACTTAACCCATCTATGTCCACTCCAGCGTTTTAGCTGTATATCAGTATTGATCTTTTATTTTAACAGGACTGAAAATGCACATATAATGGCCATTAACATACACTGGACAAGCGCGTGCTGGTGTAAACAGGAAGCAGATTGTCTACCCCGCAGTTGCAGAAGATTTAGCAAAAGAAGAAAGTACTACTGCACACCAGAGATGTTTTTGGATGGACTGATAACGAGGTGGAACTGTTACTGAAACTGTACTGTGGAAGTGGAAAACAAACTGGGAGTCGTCGCAAACAGTCAAACATGACTTCAGTTTGATTCAATTAACAATTATTTATACACGTTATTCATAGTTGTCTAAACAGCTGCTCTAAGAGGCAGTGCTGTAAATCCATTTGGTCATTATTGGATGCTGTAGATGTGTTCAATGGGTCTCATGAAGGGCTGCTGGGAAACTAGCGTGGAGAATATACTTTATGGTGCTGTTAGGATACAGAGCAATTCGCATCTGTCTGTGAGATCTGTTGGCTGTAACACACAACACACAGAGACCACCATGCCCCCCGTGACTTCTAACTTCCTCCCATCTAGCTTGGATTCCCTGCGGGGGTCGGCAGCCCACAGCATTATGGTCTGTCAGCAGGAGATAAACCAAATGCTGAAGTGATGACATCATTTCTCTGTTTGTTTACGTGGGGTGAGGGGGGGAGATGGAGAGATTGGGAACATTTGAGGAAAAGTGGGGTGTTGAGAAAGAGAAAGAAAGAGAGAAACAGTATTAAGCTGAAGTAGAAAGAAGAAGGAATGACACAGGATGCATTCATAAACCCTGAATAAGCAAATTTGACCCACTTTGCCTCTTCAGTTTATTTTGCGCACAGTATGTTCACTGAATAACCAAACAGTCTCAGTTTGCGATTAGTGGCTGTTTGCTTTCAGAACACAGCTGCTTAGTCTATAGATGAGCTTTTCAATTAAGTGCTGCTTCCATCTGTGTATTATTCCTTGAAGTTAACAGATACCATCAGTACTGCTGCTGTTGTGTATCACAAAAACAGTCATCTTAGTAAGGATCTCAGAAAATACAGATCCCATCTGGTTTGTGCTCTTATTCTGATTTTGACTTTTTTACAGTCAACTATTTGATTTGGGGAAAAGGTCATTAAATATTTTCCACATGTGGGAGAACAGTTATTGATATCTGTAAACTTTGATTCATGAGGTTCCTCCATAAAAGACATATGGCAGTCACGGGCAGCGTATGTGTTTTGGCCGTAACTTCATGTTGTCTCCTGTGTTTTCCCCTTCCCCGGTCTCCCCTCTGTGTTGACAATAAAATTAAAGGTCGCACAATTCTCCAGTGTATAGTGTGTTATCATGCTGAGGGCAGCAGACTGAATATTTTCAAATTCAAATTTTCAAATTCAAATTAGCTTTATTGGCATGAATGTATAATTCATTTAATTTTCTTTTCTTTTAGACAATGTAGCAACTAGCAAAATGCTAATTATCAGCAATCAGATAGACCCACTATCATCAATAAGATAAGATCAGCCTTTATTTGTTGAGAAATTTCAACATTATTGCGGCAAGTGGATAGCATGGAATAAAGTAAAGTGATATGTGACATTAAAAATAATACTAACAATATCAAAACTCAAAAATAAATTATACAATAATATAAAAAAACTATATTTTTACACCAATAAAACATATTTCCAAAAATGAAACAGTGCAAGTGACTATATGCATATCGGCATGCTTATCTTGGAGACTTTAAAAAGATAAAAACAAATTCCAACGCAAAGTGTCATTGTTCATCGATTTCTCTCAGAGTTGAGGCTACTCAATTCAATGTCTGAATAATTAAAGTGGGGTAACTTTAGGTTACAGGTTAGGGTTTCCAACAGAAACATACTTGTAGTAAACTTAGTGTATAGTAGGAATATCAATGGTGGCGTTTCAAAACAATCTCACCAGTTGAAGAGGAACAGTCCATCCTTAGTGACAGCTGGGTAGCTTGCCAGCAGTGCAGGGGCAGGACTATGGGAGGTGACTCCAGTGTTGTCAGAGAATCACTAAGCTTGTCTGTTAGAGCAAAACACAAAACGCTTGTTGTTGCCCAGGTTTTGTATTGAAACTCAAAATGAGTATTTATTGTTTTCTTGCTGGGGATCCAGAAGAGGAGAGAGCCCTAGGCTCTAGGCGTGTGTCTTCACTAGCCATTTTTCAAAGCAATTCTGTTATAAAACAGAAGCCGGATCTCAAATGAAGGCCAGAGAGAGCCTGTATGATAAGCTGATGAACACTAAAGAAAAGGAGCGGATGAGAGTTGTGAATGAATGAAGCATAAAGATCTTCCTGACAAAACTTATATCAACCCTGGCCTTTGAGTCACTCATTGCAGTTCGTTTGGTCGGCTTCTTCTAGTACCTTCAGGCCTTCTCAGGACTCTAATGATTCTTCATTGTTGTATGCATCTATGAGTAACTCAGTTTTACTTGTACCTCAGGATTTCATTCCTCTGCATGCCTGCCCGCCTCACTCATTCTGTCTGCCTGCTCTATCCGCCATTACTCACCACCCTCGGCCTTTTCCAACAAGACAACCACATCACCACCCACCTCCTGTTTTCCCTTGTTTACAATAAATACTCATTTACTGTATTACATTTCCCAGGTTCGAGTCTGATCTGGATTCTAAGTGTACTAATGGTGACAGCATGAATGTTGATACTGGTAGAGCATATAAAAATATCAAACTGTGCTACACACAATCAAATTAATAGTAAGAAAACTTTGTATTTTCTATCTGAAAAGTGCAGACTTATGTAATTATTGAAAACATGTTGACATGGGAACACAGTAAAAAATTCTTACAAGCAAAGAACGCAAGACATTACTACTAACACTAATGAGCATATTTAACACATACAGCAAGTTTGTGATGCAATGAAGGCATATTTTGCATAAAGCAGGGTTTTATAAACAATGCATAAATATTATTGGGACAAAACATCCATCCATCCATTTTCTTCTGCTTATCCAGGGTCGGTCGTGGTGTCAGCAGGCTAAGCAAGGCATTCCCGATGTCACTCTGCCCATCAACGTTTTCCAGCTCCAACTGGTGGATCCCAAGTCGTTCCCAGGCCTGATGAAATATCCCCCAAGTGAGTCCAGGGTCTACCCCGGGGTCTCCTCCCTGTTGGATATGCTTGGAAAACCTCCAAATGAAGGCGAAGCAGCTCTACTCCAAGCTCCTTACAAATGTTCAAGTTCCTTACCCTGTCTCTAAGGCTGAGCACAGCCACCCTACAGAGGAAACAGCCTATGCTCACCAGAAAACTGCTCCATATAGGTTGTGTGTTGTAGCAGCTCATTACAATCCATATATGTGTTTATGCTGGCTGCGACCACTTGGGGCACATATGACAGCAGTAAAGTGGGAAGATGGGTTTCTACAGAACCCGCTTTACTGCTCATCAATCCACCTGTGCATCTCGTGCTTCATTTTACCATCACTCATGAACAAGATCCTGAAACACTCAAACTTCAAATTTCACTTTCATTTTGATGGTACACTGACTTGTAATAGGGAGACTCGTGTATTGGTCATTGCCACCACGGGCCACGAGCACCTGGTGTTGCATCACGAGAATGGCATGGCCAATTCTTTATGGCACCAAAGCTAAGTTGGCTTTGAGGTGGGAACTCACAATGATGCTGGTCACTACAGTAAATGGTCTTTAAAGTGAGTACAGAAAGATGAAAGACTAGTTTGAATAAAGGTGATGAGTCTTTATCACTAAATTCTACTAAAAAGTGTCACATTTTCCAAAACAAAAAACAGTTTCCATTTCCATGAAATAACAGTGGAAGTGGCCCATGAGCTGTATATGACACACTTGGAACATCCTGTGTATGCGTAAAAATTCAATGGTTAGAGATCTGAATCACTCATATCTGTGGTGTACTGTAGCCAATGGTTTTGGAGGTGGTTAGGGGTCATGCTGCTCTCTTGCAGTTTTTTTGCACGTCTCCAAAGCAAATGGATATGAGTAATGTCACACGGGGGGCAGATATCAGAATCTCCAGGGTGTGGCACCCTCAGCAAAACATTTTTATTTAGCAGAATCATGAAAAATCTGCATCATGCCAAGCTAAAAAAAATCTACACCTTAAAGAGGTGGTATTATGCTCATTTTCAGGTTCAAAATCCTAATTAGGGATTGTACCAGAACAGGTTTACATGGTTTAATTTTCAAAAAAGACTATATTTTTCTCATACTGCACATTGCTGTGGCTCCTCTTTTCACCCTATGTGTTGTACGCTCCACTCTTGAGCTACAGAGTGATGCATCTTACTTTGTTGGGAGGTGCACATGCGCAGTTCCGAGGTAAGGACCTCTAGCCAATCAGAAGCAGAGAAGGGCGGGTTGTACGAAACAAGGTAGTGTGATCCAGATCAAAGCCGCTTCAAACTGCAACCGTAACCTAGCAGATGGTAAAAGTTATTACCAGTCCACAACCACACAACATCATTGTTCCACATCTCACCATCAGGACTGAACTGTTGCTGAAAAATGCTTCCATAGCGCATAGTTTCCATTGCAGATAGTACCCACATATAGCAACGCCACACACAATGTAATGTTCAATGTGATACACACCAGCGATCCATGCAGCTCTTAAAATATATACAGTCTACGGTTAAAACGTTTGAATATTCCTCAGAATGTAAAGACAGATAAGCGGTATGAAAACCTTCCAGCTGTGTTTTCCTCTGCCGTTGTTGCTGCAGCGGTCTGTGTGACGGCGGGAACAGAGGACTCTGTGAGCGGGCGGCTGGCCGGCCTCACACACTCCTCCCGCGGGTCGCCGCAGGCTTCCCCCACCGCCACTTGCGGACCTCCTCAACTCAGAAAATATTCATCACATTTTTGTTCATCACTTCTCGTACAACTGTCAATATTGGAAATCTACACAGCTGATTTCTCACCTCAAAACTTCTCAGAAGTGGATTTAGTGATGAAATTCCACACGAAAACTTTAAAATAAACTTCCTGTTGCTGGCCTCTGTCTGGTGCATGCAATGATGATGCAATGAATAGTGAATATTCTCTCTGGCCAATCAGCAGTCTGTCGTGTTTTCACGTTACATTTTAGTATCCTTCAGCTCGCTTGGAGCCTTGACGGAGGTGAGGTGATACGAAAAAAAGTACCTGGAAGCAGGTACAGGTCCAACTTTTCTACAATGGAAACCCAAACAAAGGCGAGTCGAGCCAAAGGGCCTCCACTCAGACTAGCTTGGTTTGAGGGCGTGTCTGACCCCACCAGCCGCTTGACAAGCTTTATGACGCGTTTGCATTGTGACGTCACAAGTCAAGGAAGTGAAGGGCTGGACTACAAACGAGCTGTTTTCAAGCAGGTCTGAGCACAGCTTTGTGTGGGAGATGGGAACTGTTACATGCACAAAAAAGATATATAACTCAATGAAGGAGGGGGAAAAAGCCAAAAAGCATAATACCATCACTTTAAATATAAAGTGGTGTTAAATATTTAAATGCAAAATTCAACACATGTTCTCATACATGACAATTAACCTCTTTACTGAGCAACATCATCTTTAGATGTTTAAAGACCGTCTGTGGAAAGGTAACATCTGTGATACTGAAAGACAAATGTTGAGAGTTGCTGCTCCAAGTTGCTACTGAATGGATGAAGGATAACAGGACAATAATTTTGCCTGCTCGGTTGCACAGTGATTTATGCTACATTTCAAACTAGGTCTGAGCAGTTGTAAATACTGAGATTTTTCTGAAGATACCCAGAACTAATCTGGCCAAGAAAAGTGTGGAGTCTGAACTCCTAATCACTCCATCTTTCCTCAGACTGTGACCTCATCTCCCTGGAGGAGTGGGAAAACTGGCGGAGGAGGAGATGGAGGAAGAAGGGAAATTAGGGGGAGGGAAACAAAAGGGATGTTAGCAGAGATTGGAAATGTATTTGTTTCATTTTGTACCCAAGGCTGCGATTTTTTTCTGCGAGTTTCGGGGCTGGTTACACTCATAAAGTCTGATTTTACTACCAGGAAGTTGCCTTTGTAATGCAGAGAAGTTTCATGAAAGTATACATTTATTTTTGACTTTTTACTTCTGAACTTGATGGAACTGGAAAACAATGCAAAACGGCAAATTCTAAATATGCAGGTATTTGTATAATGTCAGTTTATCAAGCAACAAGAACAAAATATGTTTTTATTGCAATTGTGATCAGTCATTGGTCCAGACTGAAATATCAGCACTACAAATATCGTACTTTGTACTAACCTTTATAGATGAACACTGCTGACTTTGGTGATCTCTGGATTTTTCCTCTAGCGCAGAAGTTGACATTTGTAAGACAGCATATAAGGTTAAATTATTCATAGAGTACAGAGCCTTTAAAAACACAAGCATGTATTTTTTCTTTAATCTCAGAGAATATCCTAATTATTTTTCTTGAAAATGTACGACTTTTATCTTTTTTTTCTCAGAATGAATAGAAGGTTGGATGAGAATAGTGTAAGATGAGAAGTGCAAGCCAGCAGAGACTCCTCCTGGGACATAATAATATGTGAGGAACAGCCATTTGGCCAAAGACGCTTCATGATGCTAAGTCACAGAGAGAAAGAGGGAGAGAGGGTAAGACCAGACAGCACCTAAAGATTTTATAGAGCAAGGCTTGGAGAAGATTTGGAGTGAGGCTTAGAGAGAAAAAGTTGGACGAAAATGTACAGCAGCTGTGCTGAGACTTTGCAGCTGTGACCTCTTTCCTCACCCTTGTCCTCTTTCTCAGGATGATCATACTGAATATGTTGTGCAATGCAATCAAAATGTTACAGTATGATTTCCACACATCAGCATAAAAGTTCACTCTCTGATCGCTCACTGTCTCTGAGGATTATTCATACCTCTCGTGGTATGAGATTTCCAAACTTTCTGTTCCCTCACTTTTTCATTCAACTTAAACTTTCAACTATTTAGCTTTCTTTTTCTCTTTTATGCACTCTCTGTCCTTTTGCTTCCCAGCTGAGTATCTTTGCAAACATCCAGAACAAGACTGTGTCTTGTATAATCTGCGTAAGGCCACTCACAGTGTATTCATTCAGAAAGGCTCAGTACAGTGTCATCAACAAAAAACATAATTTTTTGTGTCTTTGATCATGTCTTCTAGCTCATGATGTTATTGTCATTGTTAACAATGTAACCAACTTGCATACTGCCTGATTCGCTTTTAATGGCAAATTACCACTTAAAACCAGTCTTTTTAACCATAGGAATGTCTGAATATTTACATGTGAAGCAACAGCGGGCAGTTAGCTTGCATAATAACCCAGATAATGGCTTTAATCTGGGATTTCCGAGTTCATCATTTGTCATCACAGCATAACAGGAGCAGAGATGGTAACCGCAGGGAAATGATTTGAGTATGGGGTAGTCATGCAAGGGGTTAAAAAGGATAAAGAACACACCAAAATAAATGATTAACTTTTTTTCGTAAACTTCATGTCAAAGTATAAAATTCTTGTAGATGAAATAATCAAAGAGCACTAGAACAAGCCACCGCCCAAAGGGCATATTAGATCTGGTGGTTAGGGCTTTGGTTTCAGTTCAATGGATAACTGCATTTTATAACTATCTCACGACATAAAATTGATTTGACTAGGATTACGTCATTATTACAGCAGGATGCAAAGACACATATTGTGTCCCTGTCCTCTGTATAAGGTCTGAAGTCAATTCTCTCTCTGCGTACATCTTTGCAATTTTCTGTTCTAAGTTCAAGGTCAACACAGATACATAATATTGGTAATGCCTCAGCAGAGAATGACAAATGCACTCAAAGTGTAAAATTGCTGTCAGTAGTATATCAGATGACCTTTTTACCTCCTCACCTTTACGTGACATCGGCATCCAACAAGCATGTCCATATATAGATGTATAGTGTGTTCTGAGGGTTTGGGAGGGAGGAGAAAGAGAAAGAAAGAAAGAAAGAAAGAAAGAAAGAAAGAAAGAAAGAAAAGAAAGAAATAGAACGAAAGAAAGAAAAAAAAAAAAGAAAGAAAGAAAGAAAGAAAGAAAGAAAGAAAGAAAGAAAGAAAGAAAGAAAGAAAGAAAAAAAAAAAGAAAGAAAGAAAGAAAAAAAGACCTTAAAATGAGGAACTGTCACATGGAGATTCGTTGCATTATGCAGACAGATAGACAAGCAGATTTCATTTGCGCTGCAGGCCTGCAACTGAAAATGTGGATTTTCTCTGCTCAGTATTGGTGCTTCCTTGAGCTGGGTGTGTTTGTAAAACATGTACCCTTACAAAAGGTGAATGCAGAGCTTTCATCAGGATGACCAGCATGACCATGGTCAAAATAAATCCCAGACAGTCTGTGTTACGTCCGAAATCCAGACAAAATGTACCAGATGGGTCTTTAAACTATTTCATATCATGATAAGTTCCCCTGAAACCGATCATTGTCATGGAGCTCAATAAATGTTAAGACAAAATGTCACGGTAGAGCCAAATGATGCCAACATAAAACCTCTGTAACGCCTTAAAAATGTGTCCATGACACACATAGAAACCCACATGGCCTTAACCAGAGAGCCTGCACTCCCTTTTCACCACTGCTTGATTGACCAACTGACTGATCATTAATCTGTTTCAATGCTGTAACAGTTGAGCTCATGACATTGCAGAGGAAATAATGACACCCAGTGTGCTGTTTTTAATTGTCTTTTTTTTCAAGAATGGATCACCATGAAAGCAAAGTGCTTTAAAATGGGAACCACACACCCAGAGACATGAAATTGGTTTACTTTTACTTGAATCAAATTTTTTTGCAGGACTAATATTGTCCACAAACCGTTTGTCAGTTCCTAGCTGTTAAACATAAATTACAAAGTATCCAAAATGATGTGACCCAGCCTCACATGAGCATTCTGTGAATTATTCCGGCAATTTAATGCAAAACCATGAAATGTGAAATAGCTCGTTACATTTACTCATTTAGCTGACACTTTTCTCCAAAGCAACTTGCAATTGCTATACATGTCACACACCAAAGGCATGTGTCTTATCCACTGCGCCATGTCATGGAGCTTAGTTCAAAGACTGTATGGAAGAGTCTGCATCATCATTAAGAAGGACATTTATTTTAAAACTTGGCTGACTGAGGAGACTCCCAAGACAACTGTTTCTATTATTGAAAAGGAATTAAGAGACTCACATTGCATGATTGTTTCAACCTCAAAATTATCTAGAGGTGACTAAAGACATGACAGGAAGTTTGCACTCATGGAGAAGGAAAACAAATGAAGCATTACTGTAGGTTTCCATTTACAAACTGGTGACTATTTACACTATTTATGAACATGCAACCAAAATGCCAAACACAACCAAACCCAAATGCCTAAGTGAATTAAGAGGCTTTTCTAAAATGTTATAATCTTTGAATGTACCCAATGCTTATCCCACTAAGTGATGCTAGGAGTCCGGAGCTCTCTTGCTTGGTTACATGGTGTTCAAGATTTAAACTGGACAGTCAGATTTAAAATGAGATGAGAATGAATCTAGCATGTACAGGAGAAAAGAATCAACCGATTACAACTGAGGACAAAATGTACCTCTTGACTTACACTTTACAGAAGTTAGCTTATATCAAAGTTGAATCATTTCAATAAAACATGTGGACATATAAACACTTTCCAGACATTGAAACTTTGGGCTACGGGATACTTTCCAGACGTTGACGCCGTTGACCTAATTCCTGTAGATCACCACCCGGACTGTGTAAAACTTATAGAACAATATACTGCACAGCGTTAACGTTCTGTAGCAAGCTGGTGCTACTTAAACAACATGAACTAGCAATAAGTCAAAGCATGATGACAATATCACTTAGGAATGGTATGGACGGTAGGTATGAATGTTTGCAAATGGCTTCCCTTACAAACAATTACATCAAAATCTTTCACATCTAGTGATGGGGGTGGTGAAGTGTGGTCTTACAGCTGGAAAAAGAGAAATAAGTAGCACCTGCACCGTTGAAAGGATAAAACAAGCACCCCATATGGCTCTGCATGTCCTGTTCTGTATAAATCCATGGTTTTAAGCACAAAACATTCACATGATAAATTTAAATTAACTCCCAAGCAAACCTGGGGCTCTTCAGACACGATTTGGGTAGATGGTGACAAAGGCGTAAAATTATAGGAGGTCTTTTCTCCCTGGATGACATTTAGAGAGAGCCGATGAGAGGGAGCTGCGCCTCAACAGGGTCCTAAACCCCAAACTGTTACAGTAAGTGGTGGAGCTGGGCCAGGGCCCTCCATCATTTTTAACCAGGTGGGGTAATAAAAATCAACAAACGGGGCATTAACTCAACCTCATGATTTCACAAACATTTTTTTGTTTCCATCAGATTGCATGGATACAACCATTTTAGAAACATTGCATTTTGAATGAATCTTTCTGTCTTAGCCTACTTCATAGTTAGAAATAGTAAGAAGAAGAATTTATGACCCGGAATTTTCACAGCCTAAACATCTTTGTTTCATAAAAAGTTTGTCTGCCTCACTCATACTACGTGCTGCGTGCGTGGGTAGTCGGTCTCTGTGTTGGACCTCCCTCCTCCGTCTGAATCTAAGCCATGCCCAGATAAATCACTCCCACACACTGGTTAACCTGCACACACTGGGGCCGCACACTGGAGAGGAGCGGACTGAACGGCAGGTTGGAGCGCGGCATGCGATTGAGAGTTGCACTGGAACCGACTTCTCTCCGTCCCTGGTGAATCTAAACTTTACACAAGAAGCACCTGTACCCATATTACACCAATAACCGGGCGGCTCGCATTAAACAGCATGTCCGGCAGCACCGTAGCCAGGGTGCTAGTTGCGCTCTGTATCGGGAGCGCGGTGAACTGTTTGCCTCAAGGGACGCGCAGGAGCCGGCGACAAGGGCAGCAGCATCACGTCCCCTCAGTCTCTCAGGGTGAGTTTCTCGTTCAAAGTTATTAGTCACAAATGTCTTATAGTAAGAAACGGTTCCATATTCTGGTTCCGGTGGCCACATGAGTTCACTTAGAGGACCTCGGAGAATTTGAAAGAGAATATTTATTCCGATCATCTTTTCAGATCGTGTCCCCGTAGTCTCTCGGGTGTAATGTGAATCAGTTTAAGCGTCTTTGCAATTAAATCGATTGGGATTCCCGTGGTTTGTGGTAAAAGACGCAGAAATTTTAATCGGCTGATAATCTCTGATCCTGGAGTCACTAGATTAACCTCAAACTCGAACACATCTCTGATTTCCTCAACTTCATGAGTGTGTGAAAGCTTATGAGGGGGAAAAAAAGAGAAATAAAACCACTAGGCTTGAATTTTAAATTTGGGGAAAAAAAGAGAGGCATGTGAAGTCATGAGATGTGAACAAAGAGCATGCCTGATGGGGGGGTGGAGAGAGAGAGAGTAAGAGAGAAAAAGTGGATATTATTCTCAACTTGGTGCAACTGATTTATTACTCAGCCCTGGGGACCTTTTGAAGTCAAGTTAACACATCCAGGGTCACTTTTGCAGACATGGGTGAAGTTTTGTCCCACACTAGAATGTTTATTCCAATATAGGGTTTGTTTATTTTCGTATAAAAAAGCTTTAGGCCTTTAACCCATAATACTGGTTGTGAGAAGCTATGGTTAGGGCTAAACCATTTTCCAGTGGCTGCATTTGTCTTTCCACTTTGAAATTGGACTTGGTAAGCAGGTACAGTGTATACTGGGCGTGTTCAGATGGAGTGCCCCCCCCCTTACATTTTCCCTCTACTAAATGTGTTTGAGGTGTAGGGGCCAAGGGAGGGGCCGCTTTTTATTTGACCTCCTGCTGCCTGATTGTAGGTTTCTAAGTATCATCAGTTGTAAATTTTTCTGTCCTCCTGTCAGATGGTTGTCAAGAGAACGGTGTTTTCTATGGCATTAACGAACAGTGGGAGCGGCGGTTTAGGGACAGCACTCTGGTCTGTACCTGCCATGGAGTTGCTGGCATCAAGTGTAAAAGCAAACCTGAAGGTTAGTTTGTTTACTTTTTCTTTAAACTGTGTCCACAAAGCACATCTTTTGCATCATTTGCCACATAAGACAATCTTTATTTCTATCTCCCTTTTAATAAAACACACATATATTACATTGTTTTCTCCTGATAGAAGAGGAAAGGTGCTACGACAAGACCAACCAGCGGTCCTACATTGTGGGAGAAACCTATGAGACACACAAGGACGGCATGATCTGGGACTGTACCTGCATCGGGTCTGGGAGGGGCAAGATCAGCTGCACCATTGCCAGTAAGTGATTTTGTGCATGTTTCTAGCTCTACAAGGAGTTGCCATGCTGCCATTAACTGTTCTAACCCCAGACCACACATCCTAGCTCATGTGTTTCCGTGTACAGCCTAGTTTCCCAGACTGCAGCCAGTAAACTGGCTAATCTCCATATTCTCCACAGCTGATTAGCGACTGGTGCTGTGCAGCTGTGTGGGAGTAGTAGCTTGAGTTTGTGTGTCTTTTGTTTCTTTCCCCTTGCTTTCTTTCTCTGTGAACACACGCATATTAATATCTCTCTATAAAATCATCCTTCTTCCTTGAATCTTCCCAGATCGCTGCCATGAGGGTGGGGCTTCATATAAGATAGGTGACACCTGGAGGAGACCCCATGAAACAGGAGGCTACATGTTGGAGTGTGTCTGTCTGGGCAACGGCAAGGGAGAGTGGACCTGCAAACCTGTCTGTAGGTCACTGACACAGCCACTGACTAATAGATGACTGTGTTTACCTTGACAGTGTTGTTTGTTTGTTTGTTTGCTTGCCTGACACAAAATTTTGGATGATCATGATTATGTCATTGTTTTACAGTCAGTTTACAAATGCACATTTATAGTGCTTGCTTTCTGAGTTTGATTAGTGGGGGGCAGAAACTTTTAAATTGATGAAGTAGTTCATGAGTGTCTGTTGCCCACAGCTGAGCGTTGCTATGACAACACGGCGGGAGCATCCTACGTTGTTGGGGAGACATGGGAGAAGCCGTACCAGGGATGGATGGTGCTGGACTGTACATGTCTGGGAGAGGGAAGTGGACGCATCACATGCACCTCCAGAAGTAAGAAACCCTTTATATCTTCCTTTGTATTGAGCTGTCACCTCCCCATTTTTCAATAATTCCCCCTTTATTCTAAACTGTACTTAATCTCTAAGAGAAATAGCAGCATCACTTTGATAGCTTTAAAAAAATCTATGTGATGTGCAAACAATGCCACAAAGACATACAAGAACTAAAAGTAAAGTGCAGCTTGTGATTTGTCGGAGGACTTTTGTCATGCTGTGGAGGAAATGTTTACCAGTTGTGTTTCCAATTAGAACCATTACTTATGTCCTTAATGATGCTGACTGATGAAACAGATGTAACAGATGAAAATTAATGTTGTTCCCTGTTGGCCTGTTGTCACGCCTTCAGGGTGGCCTTGGACATTTTTGTGGTGGAGGTCATCAATAAATTGTTATCTTGCATGTGTCCAGCAAGTTATCAACAGAGTCGCAAAGCACAAACATGCTAACAGCTGGTGGCCAGGTGGAATCATTCCCCAGAGAATCACTGCAGACCTTTAATCATGCACATTACCATAAAAGTTTTTACAGGGCCACATTGCTGTCTCGCAGTTTTCATCTATTTTTCATGAATTCCTCTCATTCCCTTCTGCCCTAGATCGCTGTAACGACCAGGATACTCTGACTTCCTACCGTATTGGAGATGCATGGACCAAGACTGACGCCCAGGGCCACCAACTCCAGTGTCTGTGCACTGGGAACGGCCGAGGCGAGTGGAAGTGTGAGCGACATGCTTCTCTTCACACCACTGGCCTAGGTGAGGAATGATAATATCCCTATCCCTTTTTTCCCTCCCTCCTGCTCTCTGTGCGATAAGAATGTATACCAGAGACAGATGCTGAGAGGAGGGAGAGATAAGAAGTGCCAAGTGTCCTGAGTGCTGAAGTGAGAAAGACGTGTCTCGTAACTCGTGATCGTGACCTCATGAGAAACGAGGGACGGGGAGCAGGGAAATGAAGAGGGAGAAATGAAACATGGGGAATTTAGTGGGAGAAATGTGCTTGAAGTTGTTTTAAAGTGATTATTGGGTGTGAGAAAATAATTGTCGTGACACAGCGACAGTAAAGAAATAAAAATGGAAAGCTTTTTTTTTTGTAAATGGGAGATAATCATTGATGACCCGGTACAGTCCTTTAGCATCCCAAATAAGAGCCAAACTTTTATTGTGTACATTGTACTATATAACACACCTACATGTGGTTTAAGGTATAATCTTAGAGCTGGGCTCCAGTGACAGTTGCTTGTTCAAAGTTCTTTTGTTTTAATTAAAAGGAACCTTCTGTGTTGTTTTAGTTACAACATCACTTCATAAGTAATTTTTAATTTGGGCATGTTTTTATGTGGCTCTTGGAGGTTATTGCTGCCTCTCACCAGAATCCAACGTTACATTTCAGGCACTGGCTCTCGTGTGGTCACTAACATCCAGCCTGTGGTCTACAAGCCCGCCACTGTGCCTGAGCTTCCCCAGGAGGGACCCTGTCGGACAGATGCAGGACTGACGTATTTCATCGGCCAGCGCTGGGTTAAGAACCAGGGAACCAATCAGATGATCTGTACTTGTCTTGGCAATGGAGTTAGCTGTGAACAGTGGGGTAAGAGCTGCTCTTTTGTCTTTACGAATTCATAGCATCCCAGTGCAGAGTTATTACATGAACAATCGCCTACAGAAGTGGCCATAATTTATTTAAAGGCTGGCAAGTGTAATGCAACAAGTTCATCTCTTTAGCTGTAGGCTGAGGAGCAATGAACACACAACCCAACACGTGAATGCAGGTGTTTGAGGTGATGAACTGTGTATGTTGGTGTGTTTACTGTATTTCTGTGTTCCTGTCTTCACATAGATGGACCAGCTCCAGTATATGGTGGCAATTCTGGAGGTCAGCCCTGTGTGTTCCCCTTTGTCTACAAGGGGAAGACCTACCACTCTTGTACCTCTGATGGACGCAGTGATGGACAGCTCTGGTGCTCTACCTCTTCTGACTTTGAGACGGAGAAATATTCTTTCTGCACAGAGAAGAATGGTGAGGATTTTTAATGTTTTAAAGGCGGGAATTGTAGGAATGTTAAAAGTAAAATTGGTAGTTGGCAATGGATGAACAATTATAATATTATATAATTATTATAATTTAACCTTAATTTGGAAGAGTTCCAAAAAATTTACTCTTATTAGCTGTAACTAATTAATGTTACTTCTGTGAAGCTCTTGGCTGTTGTCCGGTTAATGCTCTATTCACACTTGTGTCCTGACCAACAGTGGTGAGACTTTCTCTAGAAAAACAATCTAGTGAATCTCCTCCTGTTGTTTTCAGATGCGTAACGCTAGCTAGCATTTAGCATGGGGGGAAAAAGGCAGTTACCTTACTAAAGCTGGTTGTGTTGGTGGTGTGTAAATAACAACAGTGGATAGTAGTTGAATCACCCATTTTAAATGTTTAAACACTTGACGTAACTGTTTTATGGGAACCCCTTAAATGCTCTAAATTGGCGGTGGCACCATGGAAGACAAATGCCTTTGGTGTGAGAGACCTGGGTTCGATTCTCGCTGTGACCCATCCACCATTGTGTCTCTGAGCAAGACATTTAACCCATCGTTGCTTCAGGGGCGAGACATGTGAAACTCTGACAAGTTGCATTGGTGTTTGGATATTGATAACTCATAGTGATACCAATTTATAAGGTTACTGTGTTTTTTTTTTAACAGTAATGGTGGCAACCCGAGGTGGCAATTCTAACGGTGCTCTGTGCCAGTTCCCCTTCCTCTATAATGGCCGAAACTACACTGACTGTACTGCCGAGGGACGTAGAGATGGCATGAAGTGGTGTGGCACCACAACCGACTATGATACAGAACAGCGTTTCGGGTTCTGTCCCATGGCTGGTAAGTTTGTGCATGTGTGTGATGGGAAGAGAGAGAGAGAGAAGGAACTGTTCATTTTTTTAAAGGTTAAAAATGTCAAGTAAATGTGTCTAGATGGCCAAAATAAAGGGGAGAAACATGTTTTAAATGTATCTGCAGCCTGGGAACTGGCAGGCTGCGAATCAGCTCAGCAAATTGCTGGCCATGGACGCCATCAACGTGATTAGCACGGTTAATTGCAGTGTCCCTCCCAGTCTTAAGTAAAATGCATCTCCACCCATTCTAAATCAAAGAGTTAACATAGTCTTTGTATTAAGCACATTCTTCGATGATGAAAAGATTTTATCGGTAACCTTATGCAAACTTTAATTTACATAAATGCTATCATCAGAGTGATGTTAAAAAGGAGTCAGGGCTAATGGCCCAGACAAAATCTAATTTACAGTTCTCACCTTTTATTTATAGCAGAGCCAAATTCACATTGAGGCCACTGCTGCCTTAAGAAATGTGGTGTTGCGTTGTATAGGTGTCAATTAGGTCTCCATGGGTAACAAAAGAGGCTGAAGCCAGTGAAACACCAGGGGGTCATTGACACTGCACTAACGTCTGTGAAGGAGTAATGCAGTGGTAATGATGACACCAACATGCTGTTAAACAAAGAGCACAAACCATGAAGATCTAAAGGACTTCTTTGTATCACAGCTAATTTGTTCTGATGTCTAAATTAGCAGAATAGTCTAATAAACAAACCGCATAATTGTGCCGGGTAGTAAGTCAAAGTTTGTAGTAGATGCCAAAGTCAGCTTATACAAACACAGCTGAGTGGTCACAATAAATATTAGTCTACTGTGAATGTCTTGAAAGGGGGATCCAAACTAGCCAATGCATTTTAAACTTAATTGTAGTGGAACACTGAGGTTTATCCCTGGCACTGCTTGAATTTAGTGAGTATATGATCTGAGTGCAGTCAGATATAAAACAATATCCACAAATTGGAACAAAAGTTGCTCTAAGCTAACCAAAAAATCTTTCTTCCTACTGTCTACATCAAAGTAGAAACTGGTAGACTTCAAAGTATGCAGATAGAAGATGGAATAGTCAGTTTGGCAGCAGACTCTAAAATGTGGATGGGACAAAGTGAAAACATCTACAGGATTTCTCTGAGATAAAGTAGTCTTTGAATTCTAAGAAAAGTTGACCACTGGATTTATTTTACTTCATAAGAACTTATCTTTTGTATTTTGTGGCAAGACAGATCCTAAAGGAAGTTCAAATAATTGAAACTTGTTTAACTCTGAAGTCAGTCTGCTGCCTGCAGATGTTTGTTGAGTTGACACATGCACATGTAGACATCCAGATTTTGATGATGAAGAAGTACACGGCAAGTAATGGATTCATGGAGTGTACAAATCATTACGTTTTCTTTAAATTTTAAAGCTATATTTTTCTTCAGAATTCCATTTATGCTCCTACTTAACGCCTGGGACCCCCCTTTTGGGACGACACCCTGTAGATACAAACACCCCGTGAAGATGTTAAGAGGGAATAAACAGCTTTCTAGCCCTTTAGCCAATGACAGAGCAGGTTGTCTGTGTTAAACTCAGCCCAGGAGTCAAAGCAGCATGGGGTCTTTGATGTGGACATTAATGACTTCACAGGGATTGTCAAAACAAACATGGTACTTGAGATGTTAATGGCGGTGTTTGAAAAACAGTAATAGTCTGGAGCCCCTTCTCCTACACCTGTGGCGGTCCGCTGGAAAGATTGCTGGATAAGATAATCTGGCGTCTGCCATGTGTTCTTGGGATGGTAGGGCAACGGTCTCCAGCTGTGAGCAAAGGGTGCACCTCCATTATGCAAACTGGACCATTTACATGCTTGTGTTTTATTTAGATGAGACTTCGAGAAATATTAGCTTGAATTGCATTCTCTTTGTGCACCTTTTTCAACATTGAATTTAGACCAAAAATGCATCATCATTGACATACAGTATGAGAATATTTTTTTGAATGATTACTAAACAATAAAAACTACATGAAAGATACATGAAGTTCACCAGCCCTTGTTGTGATCATTAAAATGCCTGAATCAGGTTGACCCCCAGGCCTGGCCACTGCAT
The DNA here is from genome assembly GCA_024633595.2 of Lepomis macrochirus. NCBI lineage: Eukaryota > Metazoa > Chordata > Actinopteri > Centrarchiformes > Centrarchidae > Lepomis > Lepomis macrochirus. The sequence goes on from JALXJV020000016.1 coordinate 7,348,766, forward strand.
ATCTCAAACCACCACCCAGAGGCTTGAATATTCTGTAACATGTCCTAAAAATCTCCATCCCCTGTAATGCTGCCGCCGGCCTTGGTGCGCAGCCAACCGGATGGTCTGGCTGCGGTCTAGATTCTGCCTAGCACAGATAAGTATGGGCTGGGCTCAAGATTCAATTCAAGAAAGCAGATCTGCTCCTTTATCTTATCTTACCCTTTGTGGAGAGTTAAACAGATACAGTATCTACACTGGCATGCATGCATATCAGTTTATCAGTCTACCTGCTCTACAGCGTCACCATTGAACCAAAATTAGTCATTTAGTCTGCATCCGATTCATCAGTTTCAACAATGAATGAATAGTTCTACTTACCACCACTGTAAACTAAGGGTCTTCACTCACAAAAGAGGTTAGGCATGGCAAGTTTATTTGTAAAGCACATTTCAACAAGGTAATTCAAAGTGCTTTACATAAAGGCAACATAGGGAAATATTAAATATGTATAAAGCAGACCTCTCCCACACGACCCGAGAGGTCTGGAAGGTTCATAACGTAGCAGAAGATCAGAAATATATAGAGGCCCTAAACCACTTAGTGCCTGGTATTATAGACTCTTTTGGCAGCGTTCAAATGCAGCTGCAGCTGTCTGATGGATTTTTTTAGAGAGACCTGTAAATATACTCTTACAGTACTGAAGATGAATGCATGGACACATTTTCCAGGTCCAGCTGCAAACATAAGTCTTTTAATCCTTCATATATTACTCAGGTAATAGTTGGCTGACTTTGTAATTGTCAGATGTGGCTGATAAAATTCAGGTCCATGACCACACCAAAATGTCTGGCTTCTTTGGCCCCAAAAAACTGCACTTTTATTGGATTAGAGTCCCCTGGTGATATTGCACACTGCAGAATGACTAGACATAATTTAAAATAGCCGGGCACCATTTGAATGTTTATTTAGAATCTGAATGTCAACGTTTGGAACCAAGCTTTGAAACTTCAAACTATTCGTTAAAGTTCCAAAACCTCAGTTCAACTGTCAAATGCCTTTTTATTTTTACACTAGGCATGCAGTGAGGAAACACTCATAGAGAGAGGTTGCTGAAGCACTTTTTCGTTCTCTCTCTCTTCTCTCACACACACAAACACACACACACACACAGAGGCAGGTCTATGTCTGTCCTACCCACCTTCACACACTTTCTGTTTTCCTGATAGAAACTACTCACTCCTTTTAATAACTGGAGAACATATGGTGAGCACACACAGTCCTTCATACACATAAAGACACAAGACAGCTGTTTGTGGTTTTTAATCCATGAAACTCTTCTTTCCTATGGACACAGGTGTGCTGTGGTGGTTGTATCCTCTACAGCCTTGTGTAGTAATTGTAGGGCAGAAGCAGTGATCTCCAAGGGCGATCTTTCATTGTGGTGTGATTGTGTCTGTTTTTATCTTGATGCTAGTACGCACCGCTCATGTTAATAACAATTAATGTGTATGATGTGTTCATACTGTGTGCGTTTGGATGCATGCCTGTGGAGTTTAGTTGTAGTGTAGTTTAGTTTGTCTTTTCAACTCAAGTTGTGTGTGAATTTGTTCCAGTCCCCCCCCCAAATCCAACCATTTCTTAAAAATCCATCTAGCATTTTAGAAGCATTAAACTGACATACTGGAATGCGCTTTTGTAACCGGCTTTGTCCTGTGTGTTGTAGCCCATGAAGAAGTGTGTACGACCACTGAAGGAGTGATGTACCGCGTGGGAGACCAGTGGGACAAACGGCACGATGTTTTGGGTCACATGATGCGATGTACCTGTGTTGGCAATGGCAGAGGAGAATGGAGTTGTGTCGCTTACTCCCAGCTTAAAGGTGCGTGTGTGTGTGTGGGGGGGGATAAATAGAGAAAACACTGCCACGACAGCAACTCTCAGTCTCCTTTTCTTCCCCTGTCAGGGGTAATAATGTGAGAATAATATTAGAATTCTCTGAGTGAGGAGGTGAAAGGTGACATGTCATGTAATCACTCACCTGTCAAAAGGTTAAAAGTGAGCTTGCACACCTGCACTTTACAGGGTTTCGGTTACATCTGCAACACACATGCACACAAATAGTTCAGAAGAGCAGGTGTGCAAAACCTGTGGGGTACTTAGAAGTTTCACTTTGCATTTGCTCATTTGTGTCTTTATGTATCTGTGTGTGTGTGTGTCTAATGCAGACCAGTGTATTGTGGATGGTCTGACCTATGAGGTGAACCAAACTTTCACCAAACAGCATGAGGAAGGCTACTCGATGAACTGCACTTGCTTTGGACAGGGGCGTGGCCGCTGGAAGTGTGATGCCATAGGTGAGCTTACCAAGATAAAGGTTCACATCTTACAGATTGCGCGATTTTATCTGTGTTCCTTCGGTCTCAACTAATATTTACAATTATATTCATTCATTCAAGACAACAGCCTTTGTGTCTGCTCCAAAACTCCCTGTAGCTTAACTTGGTTTTATGTGACTCTGCCCTCAGACCAGTGCCAGGAGCCGGAGACGAGAGCCTTCTATCAGATCGGAGAGTCTTGGGATAAAGTCATCCATGGAATCATGTACAAGTGCTATTGCTATGGCAATGGCCTTGGCGAGCTCAGCTGCGAGCCCCAGCAGTATCCTGGTAAGATGTTAAATATACATTACGGTTGAGTGATGTAATGCTACTGTACATACTGTTAGACAGATCTGAGATTTTGCCATGCTGTTTATACAGGGGAACCTGGATATATCAGGCTATGGTGGGCCGTGCTGCAAGTCAGTCGAGATTGCTTTATGACAACATTGGATTTTTGTCTCAGTATGTTGAAAGAGCTTGAGTTGACGGGTATTAATTCTGTATTTGTATTTGATTTGCTGGATTGGCCAAAAACATTCCTGTCTGATTATTTTGTCCATGAAAAGCTGCTTCAGAAAATTGACTATATCACAATATATATTGACATCCGGTTTAGTACAAGATAATGAATGGACAAAATGTTCACAGGAGCAGAATGTTTGTTTAAGGCACCTTGAAAATGAGGCCCTTGACTTTGATGTGAAACAGACAGAAATGGGAGGGGGGTGTGATTTCCTCTTTTACAGATACACCCCCCCACCATGAGCCTTTGTTCTTGCTAGCATGTGGTACATCCCCTGTGCTGTTGCCACAGCTGTACAAAACACCCCCACCCCGCGCCTACACCCCCACCTAGCACATACACACCTTAAAAGCCCGTTGAATAACAGTTTTCAATGTTGTGGAACTTAGCAATAACTTAACATTTTATGTCATGTCTTAGAGTTTCAGCCCTTAGCCTGGATCATTTAGAACAAAGTCATGCTTTATCACATAAACACCTCAACATTATGTTGCCATGATGGTTAAATTACCTCCATTCCCAAGGACTTTAATACACCAACATTTTATAACTAGGATCCTCCTACCATAGGTCTGTGTCCGTTCACAGACTTTGCTGTTTATTTGTTAGCATTCTGCTCTCTTTATCATTACAACTAACTACATGGTGCTATGCAGAGGGCAATTTGTTCAACTTTTCAGGCACTTTTCTTCCTGAGCTTTTCCTTTGGCTGTGGTTGGATACAACCCCTGTTAAGTTGTAAACAATTCCTGTTTCTCTGTAGCTTTTTGGTTTATGTAGTATTCTTGTATTGTATCCTTGAAAAAACCCAACATGTAATGTTGTTCGCGTTCCTTTCCCATTTCCCCTAAAACTTGGTTAAAAAAATAGTGATGCACATGCACAGTGTGATGGGTGTTTGCGGTATATATTTTGAGGAACAAAACATTTTTACATTTCCCACAGCACGCATAAATATGTCAATATGGCTCCAAGTGAGGCTGTGAAGCTATGCTAGTGGAAACAACAGTTCGACGAGTCTTACGTAAAGGAACATTTGAACTGTTACTTGTTTGCTCTGTGTGTGAAGCAGGTTGACGGGAGATACAAAATGTAGGGCACTATTCTGCCGTAAGTGGCTATAATAGCAACCAGCTGTGAACTTGCTCTGTGTGTGTGTGTGTGTGTGTGTGTGTGTGTGTGTGTGTGTGCCTAGACATACCCAAAATACAGCATGCTAAGATTTAAGGGCTGCAAGAGGCAAATCCAGACTCCAAATCAGTTGGCTTTCTGGGTGAAACACCATAAAAGGTAAAAATGGAAAACCCAACTGAAGGATCATTTAAAGTTTTTCACAAATCTCAGTAGCCCTGTAGTGATAAGATCTTCCAAAAAAAATGTTTTCTTTTCTGCCGTCTGTGTTTGTATCTCCTCGTCTAGGGTGCAATTTAATCTTTTGGGGCATTTCTTATTGTCAGGACAGCATTACTTCCCTTTACTGTGGTTCTTATCACCACTTTGCTGGGCATCTGTCTGTCTCAAGAATGAATGTTGTGTCTATGCGTGCAAAGTAAAGGGGGATGCATGGATGTGTGTGCTTGTACTTATAGCACAGATGTGTGTGTGTGTGTGTGTGTGTGTGCGCATTGCTAGGAGACTGTGTGCGTGTGTGTACATGCATTACATCTATTGCAAGTGTGCATCCGTTTTCATATGCGTCCCACATCTGATTCTATGCAACCCTTACCCTCGCTAGTGGCCTGTGGGTCTGTAATAGGCCGTAATTGGTCCCAGATTGTTTTTGAGGTTTGTGTATCTGCTAGCAACTTCTGGTTAACCGAGCCACTTGCTCAGAAACTTTGATTACAGGTCTGCTATTTGGAAAAGTGGTTAAAAAACCTCAGATCTTTATAGAAGCTACCAGTTTCTATCAGCACAGCTTATGTGAGGGGTCTGCTCACCACATGACTTCTGTTTACATTAAACATGACTTGATACCGTTGTTTCATTTCCTAAACCAGTAAAGGTATACTGCAATTTTGAGCTCCTGTTGATGATTTTCTTTTTTAGTATCTATTAACCCGGCTAAGCCTTTTATATTCAACTTGCCTGTTGCATGCATTTTCTGGTAAATTGATACACTTTAGCTTAGACCACCACTTTTGTTGTGTTAGATGTAGGAATGACACAACACACACACGCCTGAGCTCCTGTCTGCTACAAAATTCACCATCGCAAGGTTTTCCAAGGAATCAAGCGTGTGTGCAGACGTGGAACAGCTGTTAAATGTTGTTTGGCAGCTTCAGCAATGACTCGAGGAGTTCAGTTGAGCATCGAAGCCCACATTTCTGGGACTGGAAAAGGCTTTCATGAGGGGTTTTCTTACACTCCTTCATTATTTCAAAGCTTTTTTGTTATTTCAGCATACCTTTCTAGTGCTGCAGCAAAATTATTCTGTCCAAGAGAATAAGTAAGGTTTGAAACCATGATGAGATAGAGACTGTTAAACAGTAGAGAATGGAGAGTAAAGTTTTTCTCCCCTCCAGTTGTTGAAATCTAGGCTGGAATCTCACAAGGATGTGCTAGTTTTTCCTCACTCTCTCCTGTGTTCTGTTCAGGAAAATGCTGCTCCACCCTCCCTGATAATCAGTCAGTGTTATGTAAAACTGCAAGTTTTTGAAATTTCTCAGATTTTAGAAGAGCCAAAATCTCGCCATGTTGGATTTAGTGTCTGCTTGTCAAAGTTAAGATTTAATTAAGATATTTGATATTTACAACTTTGAAAATGCCCCCTCTTTTTCTCTCTCAGGTGGTCACCGTCCCGTCCAGGTGGTCATATCAGAATCTGGAAACCAACCCAACTCCCACCCTATTCAGTGGAATGCCCCGCAGTCTGCTCACATCACCCAGTACATCCTGAAATGGAAAGTGGTGAGTTTTCTTCCTCGTCTCTCCACTAGACCTGATGCTGTGCTGTCTCCATTGACATATGTAACATTTCCTGCATTTCCTTTATCACAATTTACAGAAAAACACGTCAAACCCATGGAGAGAGGTGATAATCCCTGGCCACCTTAACACCTACACCATCTCTGGGCTGAAGCCGGGCATCACCTACGAGGGTCAGCTTATCAGCGTGTTGCGCTTTGGACGCAGAGAGATCACACGCTTTGACTTCACCACCACTCATGGGTCATGTGAGTTGAGGGAGCTGACAGATCTTAGTGTTTTCTTAGTTGCTGCACCAATGATATCGACCAGTTGTTCCAGTTAATTTGGCTACTTTTTCCATGCATGCCGGTTTAGGCGAGAGATGATGATGATTAAAAACAGGTGTATGGGAATATGATTGCAATCACAATATTTTGTCCTGTTTTTCTACTCGGTGTGGTTCCTTAAATTTAACTTTATTGAATTAGGAAGTATTCACTCAGATGTTTTCCAGAGTGTCCTGTGCGGTGTTGTGCATTTCTGATCTCAGAGGCAGCATTTAGCCAACTCATATTTTCCGTCTCTGTCTTTCTCTGTTTATCCTGTAGTGGCACCATCACAAGGCGAGACCACCCCAGTTCCGCCTATGGTCGACATCTCAGAGTCTGTGACTGAAATTACCTCTAGCAGCTTTGTCATCTCCTGGGTTTCCGCCTCAGACACAGTTTCTGGTTTCAGAGTAGAGTATGAGCTCAGTGAGCAGGGACAGGCAACTGGACAACCCATGGTGCTAGGTAAGTGCAGATTCACTTATGCAAATATGAATACACATACAAAAATACAGGTTTTAAATTGGAGCTATGGCAAAACTATAATGCATTGAAATTTGACCTGATTTCAAAATAATGGATATTTTACCAAAACAATACTGTCACAGATGAAAATGTCTTTATTTAGCTGCTTTAAAATATTTAGATGAATGAAAACCAAGGTGTTAATACAAGACATTTTTGCCCACAGACCTGCCCCGTACAACTACCTCAGTGAACATCAATGAGCTTCTACCTGGGAGGAAGTACACTGTTAATGTCTATGAGGTTACAGATAGTGGAGATGACAACCTCATTTTTACAACTTCACAAACCACTGGTTAGTACACTCTCCCTCATTTTATATTCCCGTCTCTCTTCTCTGATATTCTTTCCCATTCTCATCAGAGGCACAAAACTGATCTGAATCCCAGACTTGCTAGCAGCCAAATGAATAAATGCCAGAGACTGCAAATGAAGTGATCCAGGATAAAAGCAGTGGTTGTAATTTTCCTTCTCATAATTACACCTCATTTGTTCTATAGCACCTGATGCTCCTGGTGATCATGAAGTGGAGGATGTGGGAGAAACTTCCATTGTGATCAGCTGGGAAAAACCACTGGCTCCAATCACTGGTATGCTATGACAATGTTGTCAATCACAGCTCAAATCTTACACTGTTCTGTTCCTGCCTATGCTCACCTGTGACGGTTAGCTACAAACAATGAACTGTATGGTCTCTTCTTTCGCGCAGGCTATCGTGTCGTCTACACACCGTCAATAGAAGGTGAAAGCACGGAGCTGACTCTTCCTGACACAGCAACATCTGTGACTCTGAGTGACCTTCGACCTGGGAACTTGTACAACATTAGTATCTACGCAGTGGAGGACAGCCTGGAGAGTGAGCCTATCTTTATACAGGTCAACACCGCTGGAGATCCTCTACCAGGTAACAGATGTAGAGATTATTAAGTTATGGTGAATCCGGTCTCTTTTTCTGTTCAGCACCACAAGTTGATGTGCAATAACCAAATATTTGGTGATTGTGATCCTTAAATATCATTTGATTTGTTAGTGCACCCTCCAGAATCAACCTGCAAGTCATCCTGTGGCCTATTCAGCGATTTATGTAGACATTTCCAATACTGACTAGTAGAAGAGAGGAGCTTTCCAGTGGAAAATGAAGTCATTGAGTTCACAGCTGTTGCACTGGGTTATGTAAAACATCTCCGTCTGCCAGGTCGAACATGCTGTTGGGCCAGTCGAGCAGATGCTGGAAAAGTGTGGAAAAAAAACAACAAAAAAACCCAAAATTTGACCTAGCTGAGAATGTCTGCTGCCATCTTTGGACAGACAAGTGAAGCCCCCTCTCCTCTTGCTCTCCATCTTATTGTCTCATCTAATCTCTTGCCTAGGCCTTTTGGTTTATGTTTGTTTTGTCATCCAATCTGTCCAAAATATGAAGCAGTGTAATGGTTTGGCTCTTTGTTTGCAGAATTCTGTTGACATGGTTGCACACTAAATGTCATTATGGATGTATCAGCCAATGTGTGTTTTGCATATGCAACATAAAAGCAAAACATCGTTATTAGTTAGTTAAATAACAGCCATGAGGTTATGGAATTATTTTAAGCTGTATTTGACGTTATCCTTGTTTAGCAGATAATATTTAGAATGTGACCTGATGTGTTTATTATCTGTTTTAAGTTAGTAATCAATTTATCTCTTACGTAGCAAAGGACTTAAACTGTGACTTATAACCTTGCGCGAGACATAGTCCTTACAGGATCCAAACAGCATGCCCTTATGCAAGCTTACATTTTGGATTGCTGCAAGTTATGGGTCCTTCCGCCATAAATAACATGTTTCTCCATGCATTCACCCACTTCATTTGTAACAGCTGCATGAGACTTATTCCAGTTATTCTGTTGACAGTTGTCATTATAGTTGGGATTTAGCCATACTGATATAAATCTTCTCAGATGCATTTTTCCTTAAGCTGGAGAAAGGGAATGATATTAACGCTGATGCATTATGGGTACACATGCACTTGGTGAGCAACATTCTTTGGAATGAACAGGATGCCATCTTTGGACACATTATCCAATGTTTAACACAGTTTTTTCATGACTTTACAATAGCATTTTACTCCTAATTTTGTTTTTATTCATTCAAAATATTTTAACCAAATGTCAGCCAAGTTCTTTCATAATGCTGAATGCTATGTTGCTTATTTTCCTGTCCACAGATGAAGTGGCTTCTCCTACAGACTTGCAGTTCTTCCAGGTGTCAGATAAAAAAATCATTCTGACCTGGACCAGCCCAGCCAGTGAAGTCTCAGGTTACCGGGTCACCGTCATCCCTGTTGATGAGTCTGGTACTCCACAGAGGGAGATGACTCTGCCTGTCAGTCAAAACTCCTACATTGAAGTGTCAGAGCTACAGCCTGGAACACTGTACCGCTTCAGTATCTATACCATTCACAACGGGCAGGAAAGTTTACCGCTTATTGGGGAGCAAACTACAAGTGAGTATGATGAATAGCCTCACACCTACATGGAAATGACTATGAACACAAAAATGCAAATTGATTTTTAAACCACACTGAAATGAATTGACACTAGATCCTCGGTGAAAGGTTGGAATGCAATGCAGAAACATTTGATGTGCTTTGAAAATGATCTGTTGTCTAATAGTGTTTATTGCTGTATCTCTTTTTAGAGCCTGATGCTCCCACAGACATCCATTTTGCCAATGTGACAGAGGACAGTGCCGTGATGTTGTGGTATGCCCCCCGTGCCAAAATCTCTGGCTACCGTCTCCTCCTCACCGTTGAGGGCTCCAACCCCAAGCAGCTGCGCTTGCCTGGCCGCCTCACTCAGTACACCCTCCTCAACCTGAAGCCCGATACAGAGTACACTGCTACGCTACATGCAGAGAAAGACACAACACTGAGTGAAGGAGAGACAGCTGTATTTACAACTAGTGAGTGTCTGGTGCATATACAAATTAGTACTAACACTGTAACAAGAGAAGTTACATTTGGGGGGAAAGATACCGTAGGTGCAATCTTCTGATTATGCTTGCGCTTGTATAAATGAACACACTGGCGGATGCATACATCTTCTTGTGTGCCATGACACAAAAGCTGATCAGAAAAGCACTTTTACTCTCTGTGTGTTTGTAGGCTCGGCAATGGGCAACGCTCCTCATTTCAGCACGGATGTGACGGACACCTCAATTATAATCTCCTGGACTCCTGTTCCCCACATTGGATACAAGGTACACTCACTTCTAATACATAACCTACATAACAAGTTTTTTTATATCCTGCCAAACACATATCCATAAATCTGACCATGTTTCCCATTCTGTCCTTTAAAATCGATTATGTGATTTATATGCAAATTATTTGAAAGTGGAAAGCACAATCCAGTTGTTCTTCTGGTTTAGTGTAGCCCCCCCTTGGGATTAGATAACATGGGAGCTAGAGACCTCGGGGATAAACCTGATTAGTCAGAATATATATCACCAGAGATGAGAATGTTCTTCTGGCTTTCATGTTCATGGGAAAACATTGACCTCTGACCTTTACCTCCTGTACCCCCAGTCCATATCCCTCTCTCTAACTGTGAGTATTTATCTTTCAGTTGACAGTACGTCCCAGTCAGGGCGGAGAAGCTCCCAGAGACGTGACCTCTGACTCGGGAAGTATTTACATTTCTGGTCTGACTCCGGGAGTGGAGTACACCTACAGCATCCAGCCAGTCATAAACGGCCACGAGCAGGGAACCCCAATCACACACCGTGTTGTCACACGTAAGAATAAACTAATAAATATTTACTCTGTCACCATTTAGTCTTTTCCTTTTATTGTCTACTGTTTTCTTTATTCTTCCAATTCTCTTCTCTATCTGTCTTTTACTCTTATTCCTCTCCTCTTCCTCTAACTCCTCTTTTTCTTCTTCGTCTCCAGCTCTGTCTCCTCCCACTGATCTCAACCTGGAGTCTAACCCAGGCACAGGAGACCTAACAGTCCAGTGGAATGGGGCCAGTACACCAGGTACCCGCACACATCTGTGAACCCAGATAAATAGACACTGAACACATTATAAATAATCATTCAGTCAGCTTAAAAGTATGACTTAATTATGTATCCTTTAATGAAATTGGTCAGAGATTTATCACCTTTTGTTCATTGATTTATCCATCTGTCAGCGATCTACGGTCTCATCTCTCTCTTTACTAGGACATTTTCAAAATGCATTGAATTGCCATGTGAAAATATAATTCTGTTAAGGCATCTTATCTCAGCAATTTATTGGTCACTGATACAGTCATAACTGGCTGCTTCCTCTGATTTCACACCCCATGTAAACCTTCCTCCCTTTCCCTTCTTCAACTCTCTCCCTCCAAGACATCACTGGCTACAGAGTGACGTGCACTCCCACCAATAGCCAGCAAGGAAACAGCGTGGAGGAGTTTGTGGAAGCAGGGCAGAACTCCTGCGTCCTGGAGAACCTCCTTCCAGGAGTGGAGTACAACATCAGTGTTGTTACTCTCAAGGATGATATGGAGAGCGTTCCTATATCAACTACCATTACACCAGGTGAGTGAGAGGCAAACTCTCTTAATTGTGGTTTTATTGGGGTTTTTGAGACCATGAGGTATGTATGTTCAACACGAGTCTGGTCTGATCATTTTGTTAGGGAAACTTTTGTGTAGACAGGTAAGAGCAAATTTTCATTTACAAAAAAAGCCCAATTTTTTAATTAACATGTGTTGAAAGTTAATATGGTAAAATGACTCATTTGCTTTCAACATATAACAGATACTAGCTCTGCTCTGTAAGGATCACAGCTCTAATTTAGCTGTGGGACTAACACTAATGCTACCAGTGCCTGTGTATATATGAATAGATTTCAATGGAGACACTTCATTGAATAACAGTTGAACCTCATTAAATGGTAATATATACTAGTGAAGGCAACCTTGCATTAGCTCTTCCATTGGTGTGATATGTTTAATATCTAGCCCAACTGGAAGAATTCAATTTTTGTTGCTTGTCTTGACCGCTGCTCCTGTCTTTTTGTCTGTCGGTTTCCTCTTTCTTATCCTCGTGTCCATCCCCTTCCCTTTCCTACCACCTTTGCCTCTCGTTTGTTTGGTGTTTCTGTTGTCTTCTCTCTTTCTTTCTTCCCTCCACCTACCCAGACGTCCCACAGCTGACGGACCTCAGCTTCAATGATGTGAGCGACACCACTATCAGCCTCCGCTGGTCGCCGATCAACGCCACAGCCATCACCGGTTACAGGATCACTGTGGTGGCAGCCGGCGAGAGTGTGCCCATCTTTGAAGACATGGTTATGCCAACGACTGGTCAATATACTGTCTACGGGCTGGAACCTGGTATCGACTATGAGATTAGTGTGATCACTGTGACGGAGAATGGCGAGAGCGAGCCCGCCACAGTCATTCAGCAGACTTGTAAGATCCATGTTCCCACCCAACCAAAAATATTTCCTATGCTACAAATATCATTAACAGTACATGCATTTTATTTATTGAAAGAGCAATTCAGTTATAAATAATGATACAAAACTGTCAAAACTATCTTTTTATATAGATAGATGGTGTGTGATTTGTGTTGCCTGTGAGGGAGTTACAAATCTCACTGTGTGTGCTGAGATTATATAACGTAATAAGGTTCTTATTAACCCTAAGACATAGCTCTTCAAAGCAAACCTTTTAAGTTGTTGATGTAATTGCACTGCATGCTGTGTTGTCAGTTGAATAATCCTCTATGTGTGTGTACGTGTGGACCATCTGGTTTTAGTTCAGGTTTTTTTTTATCATACTGAGACTCATTTTGCCCCCCAATGCAAACACTGCTTGTTCTCTCACTTTTAAGATGTCGTAAACTTTCAGACATGGCTTTACACTGACACACACACACACACACACACATAAAACACAGACTGTTCCCTTTAAGACATGGCAGCAGGAATATTTTCCTCTTTTAGTCATTTCATTGTTTTGTTGTTTCTCGTTCTTCACAACTATTTGCCTTCTCGCTCTTTCTTATATTATTACAGTTATCTAACAGCCTTATTACTTGAAAAATGAGAAACCTTAATCCACGTTTTGAATCAAGCTGCTCTCTCTTTTTATTAGCTGTACCAGCACCTACTGATTTGGGCTTCGGTGAGGTCGGGCCAGATAGTATGGAAATCACCTGGGTCTCTCCCCATGTCCCCAACACTGCTGACATCAACAGCTTCGTCATCAGGTACGAGACGAAACAAACAATTTTATCTTGAATACAAACTGACTTTTGAATACCCACATGTAAAAACCCAACACAAAACATAACAGAAAATGAGTCTGTGTTGTTGGTGTTTTTATTATTCAGGTATCACCCCATTGACGATGAAGATGACAGTACAGAAACCAGCGTAGGAGGCAGGATTAACAATGTGGTGCTAAGGAGTAAGTTACAGCAACAACAAAGAATACACAACACCACACAGGCACACACATGACTATAATTTGTATTTATGTCTTTTTCCCTTTCCACAGACTTGCTGCCTAACACAGAATATCTGGTGAGCGTGGTGTGTGTTTATGAGAACAGAGAGAGCTCGCCCCTCGTCGGCACCCAGAAAACAAGTAAGTATAGCCTCATCTAATTTAACAACAACAGTATGTCAGTCCGGAAATATGTAAAACAAATAAGCTTTGTTTTCAGGGCACAGATTCTATACATTTTAGTATTTAGGTTTTAGATTTTCCCCCTGACCTTCACCTATCCATTCATATTTCTCTCAACCTCCTTCAGCTCTGGATTCACCAGTTGGCCTGCGTTTCTCTGAGGTCTTCACCAACTCCTTCACCATCCACTGGCTCGCTCCCCAGAGCAAAATCACTGGATACCGTCTCCGTTACCAGATGGTCAGCGGCGGGAGGGCCAAGGATGAGAGGCTGCCCCCCTCCAGGAACCACTTTACCCTGACCAGCCTCACACCAGACACAGAGTACTTGGTCAACATATTCGCAGTGGCCGGGACACAAGAAAGCCTGCCGCTCAGTGGGAAACAGAAGACAAGTATGAAATTTCTACTACTGATTTCTACTACTAACCTAGCATGTCATCATCATCATGTTGTTGTTATTTATTTATTTATTTATCTGTGGCTTTTCACTTTCTCTCCAGTCTCTGACGCTCCCACAGACCTGGAAGTGCTAGACTCCTCCCCCACCAGCATCACTGTCCGATGGGACGCACCACCTGTCACCGTGCGCTACTACAGGATCACTCATGGAGAGTCCGGTGAGCTAGTAATAATAGCTGGATACTGATTGGATTTAATCAGAAATGGAGATTTTTTTTTAACCAAGAAACTGATTTTTCTGAATGTATTTGTCTTCATTTCCTTTTTTACTTCACACAGTGTTAATCTATTATGGTGGAATTGGAAATTGCTAAAAGAGAAAAATCAAAAACTCTTTCCATTTTCCAGTGAAGATTCCACTCACTGTATCTGTTCATCAGTCTCTTGATTATTCAAGCATTGGTTCCTCTAACATGTATCACGTTGTCTTTAATCATAAACCAGGAGGTCACAGTAATCCTAAGGAGTTCACGGTGCCTGGCTCTCAGTCCACTGCCACAATCAATAACCTGAAGCCTGGTACTGAATACATCGTCACTGTCTACGCTGTGACTGGTAGAGGAGACAGCCCCGCATCCAGCACACCAATCTATGTCACACACACAACAGGTACACAAACACACACTGCCAAACACAGTCACCAGTTTTTAGTGATTGTTTCCACTCACAGCTTTGTCCTCTTCATATCTCCGTCTTCCTCTCCTAGGCGTCGACTCTCCCTCTGAAATGGAAGTCATGGAAGTAAATGACAAGAGTGTCACAGTGAGATGGAGTCCTGCCCAAGGCCCAATCAAGGGATACAGGGTGACTGGGGTCCCCAGAAATGGACAGGGGCCTTCTTTCACTGAGGTGGTGGCTCCAGGTATGGTGTTTGACCAAATCTTCAGTTACTAGCTATACACTTTCAGTTTTGTTCCTGGCTTCTCGGTTTAATAAACTCTAATCTCTGATGTATCTCCCCTCCCTGTTTTTGTATCTTTTTCCTTCTCTTCTCCAGACCAGACAGAGATTACTTTCTCAGGACTGATGCCCACAGTGGAGTATGTTTTGAGTGTTTACGCTCTTGGACAAGATGGAGAGAGCTCTCCACTGGTAGTGAATGCTGTAACAAGTAAGTGTTTACACTTTCTAGAGAGAGATTTGTGAAATATTGCCCGGGAAACTTTCACAAATTGAAAAATAACCTCCTGACCGCTCCCCCTACTTCTCCAATCCCACTACCTTGCCACCCTTCTCTCATCACCTTTAGATGTAGACCATCCCAAGGACCTGACCTTCTCAGACATCGACTCGACCTCACTGAAAATCACCTGGGACAGTCCTGAGGGAATTGTAACATCTTACCGGGTTTTGTATTCAAGTCCAGAGGAGGGGGAGAGAGAGCTGCGCCCCGCTCCCAGAGGAGATGCTGAGTCCACTGTCATCTATGGTCTGCAACCCGGCACTGAGTACACTGTGAAGGTCATCGCTCTGCATGATGACACAGCCAGCACACCGCTAGTTGGGACACAAGCCACAGGTATGGAAGGAAATTAGTTCTAGATTTTATATTTTTGAGGTAAAGAATATGGCAGAGATAAGAAAAAGATAAAGTTAAAAACCAAACACATTATGGATAAAGATGCAAAATCCTTTATTTTGTACTTTACAGTTTTTGATGAGCGTCTCGCTCTGTCCATAATGTCGAAACTGTCTCCTTCTAACCCCCCTTTCATTTCCTCCCCTCAGCCATCTCATCCCCCACCAACCTCCAGTTCTCCCAGGTTACCGCTACCTCTTTCACAATGCGCTGGTCTGTGCCGGGACAGGAAAACCGACTAACTGGGCTAACAGGCCTTACAGGCTACCGTGTAGTGGTGAATCCAAAGGACAAGAGCGGCCCTACCAAGGAGATGAACTTGGCCCCAGATGCCACACAGGCACACATCTCTGGACTCATGGTGAGTGTGTGTCTGTGTTCTTTTTTCATGAATACGCTGACCTCTACATTAACAGTAATTTAGTTGTTAGCTGTTTGTCATTTATGTTGCTAGAGTATGAAAATGAACTTGCAGAGATGTCCATCACAGTGAATGCTGTCCCTTTTTGGATCTAAATTAGCTTGCAACAATAGCAGAACTAAGACATTGTGCAGGGTTCACTGGCAGATTATATTGTGATGATAAATTTCCTGAATAATCAAGTTGTCTTTTATATCTTATGATGTCGACCTACTGAAAAGTTCTGGCCTCAGCTTTAGCATACTGGACATACACACTGTGCACTTGCTTAGTGGGTACACATGCATAAACATGCAAAAATAGACCTAGTGATTGTAGCCACAGCTGGTATAATAATATATAATCTCTTTTTCTCCATCTCACTCAGGTTGCTACTACCTATGAAGTCCATGTTTATGCCTTGAAAAACTCTCTAACCAGCAGGCCAGTCAAAGGAGAGGTCACCACTCTGGAGAGTGAGTCTCTAACTCATACATTTTGAAGTATTCTGATAAATAGACGCTTTGTTTTGATACACGATAGCGGAGAGATGGCATTCTTGTTGCATTAACATCTTTCTTTCCTCATCAACCCTAAAGATATCAGCCCCCCTCGTCGTGTACGTATCTCTGAGCGTTAACGACTCTTCCATCACTCTGACCTGGCGCTCCAAGACAGAAGTCATCTCTGGCTTCCTAGTTGAGGCCACACCCATCTCCGCTTCTCCGGGCTACGTACCAATTCAGAAGACCATTGACGCTGACTCACGCTCATACACTATTACAGGTACACAGATATTGAATTTACAAGCATTTAGATGCACAAAGATGTAGTGTAAACCCGCAGCTGTAAGAATAATGTAAAGTGTATATATAATGTAATTCAATCATAATATCAGATTCTTATTATTACTACACACAGTCCCTCACTAATCTCGTCACTGTGTCTTCCCTTCAGGTCTGGAGCCAGGCACCAATTACAAGATCAGCATGTATACACTGAAAGGGAATGGACGCAGTTCACCTCTCACTCTGACCGCCTCCACAGGTAACCATTAATCTCGCTCATCTTTAATGTGATGGCCAGAAATAAATATTATTATAGTAAATAACATTTTTACCCCCTTTAGTGTTTACCAGTTTTTTTGAGTACTTGTTTATCTGTCTCTTCCAGCCAAACCGGTGCTCATTCCACCCACCAATATCCGCTTCACCTCCCTGAACGCTGACAGCATCTCTTTCACCTGGGAGCCATCACGCAGTCCAGGGGTCACTGGGTATTATGTCACCTATGAGGAGGCCGGGGGTTTGCCTCGTGAAGTTATCCCCAGACCCCACGCCAGCCAGATCTCCGCCATTATCAATGGTGAGTAGGGAGCAAGATATTTACAGCAGACATACAAGTATAACATACATGCATGTACATTGATAAAAAATGTGGCAAATAATCTTAACTTTTTGTGTATTTGTTGTTTGGTCATAGGTCTGAAACCAGGAACTGAGTATGTCATTAAAATTGTGGCCCTGCAGGGTACTTTGAGAAGCATACCTCTAGTAGGCAAAGCCAGAACACGTAAGTACGCTAGCATGAATAGCCTGTGTAAACTTTAGATCTTGAATTTAGCCTTTTTCTTTTGTCAATGTGTAGATTGCTCTTATATTAAGACATAGTGACATTGTCAAAAGGTAATTTCTATTCTACCTTTTTCTGTCATTTTTGGAGAAAGGTATGACATACCATTGGTGCTGTGGAAGAATAAAACTAGCTTCTCTTAAGTCTTGCCACAAAAATGGTGATAAAACTAAAATAAAATATTATGGGCTGTTTGTCTTCTACCCGCTTTCAGGAATTGCACCAAGAATTGCCCTAATTAGGTGAAGTAATCTTGTCTCTCCACTCCAGGAGAGAACTTGGTCTGATGTTGATAACTTCTCTTACATACAGACAGATTTATTCCTACTCTTTAACTTGGACATCAGAAATTTAAGCCAACTGCTACATATAACTATTAACTATTATAACATTTGCTCTATGCTTGAGCGCTATGGTGTGACGCCCTCTTCTGGTTTCATTCTCTAACTGCTGGTAAAGCACAAACTACAGAATATAGCCCTCAAAATATATTGTCATTTATACTATTCTGTACTAACGCTGGATGTAAAGACATTGGAAAGCCCATGGGAAAAACAATACATCTACACATATCTCACTAGAACATTTTGATATAATGCACCGAAGGCTTTTTACAGCGATACAACTAACCATGTTCCAAATATAACATAAACTGGGTCAAATACAAGCCTTACCCCACATGAGTATGTGTCAGCCACAGCTTGTATGGCTCCATCAGATGCATATTTACCTTTTTAAAATCTTATTCTGTTGTTCCAATTTAAATGAATTTGATAATTTGACTAATATTTTTCTCTGTGTACTGCATTATCAGAGAATGGTAGGTTAGTGGGTTCCCTGTTGTTTAAGGAGCACAGTGGAAATCTTTTTACCTGCTCAAAAGTGGATCTGCACATTTGCCTTGTTTGCTTGTGACAGCTAGCATACATATGTCTCTCGTCCAATCAGAGCCAGCTATTGATCATCACCCACGGATCCCCGAGTTACCACAGCTTCCTGTTCCTCGCCGACCCACAATTGACATCCTGGATGTTCCAGATTCTGGCAATGACAGGATGTAAGAACCTGCATCATCATACTGAAATCATTAATTAAGTACAAGGATGCAAGACCAAAAGCACCTCAAATGTCTGTGCAGTGACACGTTGCTTTTGATCTTCACATTCTCTCCCCTCTTTTTCTCATTTTTTTTTTCTCATTCACATCTCTCGTTCTTATTCTTTCCTCATCCCTCTCTCTCTCGTGTCCAGTTTCGACTCAAACCATGTGCACCTGTCTGGTACCAGTGGCCAGAACCAACCAGGTCAGCAGGGCCAGCACATCTATACAGAGTACCAGAGCCTAGGCCCTAATAACGGATTTCACGGTCCCTACAGTGGATCCAAAGAAGGCCAGAGACCGACTCTCAGAGAACCTCTGGTCTACATTCCTGTAGCAGGCCCTGATGGAAACAGAATACCCTTGGTCAGGGTGTGTGAGACTTGTGAAATAAGCAGCTGATAACAGACAATAAGCCACATGAAACTTGGTTTAAATACTTGAAATCACTGATTTGTAACAAATTACAACGTATAACTTTAACTGTCTTTGTTTATATCACAGAAAAAAAGTTGTGTGGTTATGTACGGTAGTTTTTATAAATAATAATAACTTGAACAGGTGATCTGACCTCACATTATCCCTTTACTGTATGTTTGACCCTGTAGGTGAGTGACGGTCCTCTGTCAGGTCTTGCGTTTGGTTTCCCTGACAATGAAACAGAGTTGCCCCAAGAAGCACAGACGATCACAACCATCTCCTGGCAACCTGTTCCTCAGACGTCAGAGTACGAGGTGTCCTGTAATCCTATTACACACTTGGAGGAAAGGGGTTTCCAGGTACATACACACATAGTCACACATGTGAATATTAACTGCTGGAGATGTAAGGACCACTTATTAACTTTCTCTTCGTCCATGTAGATGCGTCTTCCTGGCAGCTCCAACAGTGCCACGCTAATTGGATTGACATCCGGAGCTTCCTATAACGTCATAGTCGAGGCCATGAGGGGCGGGGCTAAAGAGAAGGTTTTGGAGGAAGTCGTAACCGTTGGCAATGCTGGTAATGTTTTACAATTAATAATTTCATAAATACACCATTTAATATTGTGTGTACCGTCTGTGTTTCTCTGTCATAACAAATTTGGACAAGGTAAATCGCATCAGTTGGTTCTATTGTAAACAATTTTTTTCTCCATCCCTTACTTAGTTCCAGGTGACATCCCCATCGCCACCAACCGGGACGTGTGTTACGACACATTCACACAAACCTACCATGAGGTGGGCTCGGAGTGGGAGCGCATGTCTGAGACAGGCTTCAAGCTGTGGTGTCGCTGCCTGGGGCTGGGCAGTGGCCATTTTAGGTGTGATTCATCCAGTGAGTGGCTTAATAACCCCATCCCAGCATGCTATGCAAACACACCATGGAATTAGAAATCAAATGATTCTATGTGATTTACTCCAGAGGAATTTATAAGAGGAAATTATAAAATCTACATATTTATACAACACTGAAAAGACTTGTTGGCGTTATGTGGAACACCAAAAATACATTTTATATTATACACCTTATAAATTCCTTAGTTACGGATCAGAAGCCATAGAATTGAACAGTTTGTGTTCTATGTGCAGCAACACAGTAATAAAATGACGGCATGGGCAGCCTTGGCACTGGTAACTAGATGATTTACAGCAAACTGCTGCAATCATGATGATAATTTCTTTACTATGTGCGAGTCTGTCTGTAGTCTGCCCATGTTGGTCTCTCTGCTCTGCCTCTGTAAACTGTGAAACATCACATTAATAAGAGTGCAGAAAGCTAAGCTAAACTAACTGGCCAGCAACAGTCTCAGTTATTTGTATTGTCTATATAGCTAACAGGACAATACCAGAAACTGAGATCA
Organism: Lepomis macrochirus; assembly: GCA_024633595.2. Taxonomy (NCBI): domain Eukaryota; kingdom Metazoa; phylum Chordata; class Actinopteri; order Centrarchiformes; family Centrarchidae; genus Lepomis; species Lepomis macrochirus. The sequence continues at coordinate 7,369,095 of JALXJV020000016.1, forward strand.
GCAATCCATCCGCCATAGATTCAAAGTCATGTCTGTGTGTGTCCCCACTGGGACAATGTGTATATTAAACTGGGAACAAATAAAACTCACTCAGGCCCTCTTATTCAAAGACTGTCATCACACGTTGTTTGAAGAAAATCAGTATCTATGAATGCTGTGAATCTCCAGAATGTAGAGGAAACGTTTGAACTTTTAAATTTTTGTTTGACTGCTTTCTAATTTAACTGATGAACTTCTCTCATGTATCCACTTCACTCTCCTCCCTCCATACTCTCCTTCAACCGTCCCCCTTCTCCTTGCCACCCTCATGCATGTCTCTTCTCCCTCCCTTGCTCCTCACTCCCTTTATCCTCTCCTTTGCTTGCTTTCTCTGTCTTTCTCTTTCCTTACTTCTCCGCTGTGCCTCAGAGTGGTGTCATGACAATGGTAATAACTACCGCGTCGGTGAGAAGTGGGATCGCCGAGCTGAGAACGGTCACATGATGAGCTGCACTTGCCTGGGCAATGGCAAGGGAGAATTCAAATGTGAACCCCGTAAGTAGAAATATTAAATATTTCTATGTAGATTTTTTATTACTTGTTCTTTAAATAATTATCTTATATAATAATCAATTGTACACAGCCCATAAGGGGACATGGGCAAAGAATAAAATAAAATAAACATTTATCACTAGAAAGTATCTCATGCACACTAGATACTATCTCATATGCTCCAGATCCAGATCCCCTGAGCACGAGAACCATGAGTTTATTTTATTTTTTTCCCATATATGCAAGTAAATCGAGAATATATTGAAAATACAAAGTTTAAAATAAAAGATTTTATCTTTAATATGTAACTCTCACCCTCCAGATGAGTCCACATGTTATGATGATGGGAAAATGTACCAGGTGGGAAACCAGTGGCAGAAGGAATACCTGGGTGCCATCTGTACCTGTACCTGCTATGGAGGACAACAGGTGCGTAAAACTGTATGTGTGTGGACATACAAACCTATGCCCTGCTGCATTATGGATAATGTTAAATGGTACAAATGATCCCTCTCCCTCCCTTTTAGGGCTGGCGTTGTGAGAACTGCAGAAGACCCGGAGGACATACTGACTTGGAAGCTGACCTCCTTCAACCTGTTCATTCAGATGCCTTCGACCGGTACAGAGAAAATGCTCTACGCAAACTGGTGAGTGTCTCACTTTAAGTTTTACTACTACTGCTATTTATTCAGTTATTCACACACTGTAAATGTACTCTTAACAACCTACTGGAATTGATCTGTAATTTCTCATTATGTAGAGGATGTTGGTATAAATCCAGTCAAAACTAATAAATCACAACATCTGCTCTTCTCTCTTCCCTTCTTGCCCTGTCCCTCTCTGCCCTCTAGAACATCCAGTGCCCGATTGAATGCTTGAGGCCGGAGCTGCTTGCAGACACTGACAGCACCTAAAAGTATAGAAGCAAGGGGGGGGTATCATTAAAGAAGGCCGAAGAAGTGAGACCCCTTACAGCATTGCTGCCTCTTCAATAAAGAAGCCTCCTCCTATTTTCATTCAAAAAAGACATTTCCATCAGATCTGTCTCTTAAAGGCTTTTCCCTCACCAAATTTAAGTGCCTTTTAAAAAGACTTTTACACCAATCTCTGTTTCTCTTTTCAAAGATCTGTCCAACTTTTCACGTTGGTTGTGATCCTTTCTTCTTTAATAGAAACAAGGATTTCTTCAACCGATGAATTTTTGACATCAGAACACAAATCCTGCTGCTTTTTCACCTCAAATCTGCCTACCCCAAACATACTGTTGACACACACACACACACACCAGATGCAGTATTGTTGTGTATTTTTACTGATGAAGCCAGACTTTGTTTTATTTTAATTAAAACATTCCATGACAATTGTTTTCCTTTGACCAAGACAAAATACACCACGTCAAATGTGTCTGATTTTCTAAAAGTACGTTCCCTAAGAATAACTTTTGGCTCCTTAGACATGTCCAATAGAGGTGAGTGTGAGTTTATTGCAAAGGAATTCCAAAGCCAGACAGTATTGCCTTTGTTGCCCGCAACATTTCCTGTCTCAGTTTGACTGACCTAAACAGACATGACAGTCAGATTTAAATAAAATTGGTTAGACGATTGACTCAGTGTACTTTGAAATGAAGGGGATTGCAGTTGTAAAAGCCATACAATACTGTGTCCCATCTGTCTGTGGTCAGATTCCTGCTAATTTGATATGCAGAGCACAACAGCTCACTGAGATTTGTCTTTGAATAACCAGAAATTCAAAACAACAAACTTTCCTTAAAAAGATAAGCACTGTTACTTTTACGTTGCTATTAAAATGTTGCCTTGCTATTATTACAGTACAGGCTTTTGAAGTCATCACATAGATGTGATTCTCTGATACTATAAAGCAAAAGCGCCCTGACCAAAAGTTATGTTATTTGAAAAATGTGTTGGAAAATTCACCATTATTTCCAAGTGAAATGCATTTTAAACCTACATCAATGTTTGTATTTTGTTTTTAATAATTTCTTTTATTTATCCCTTTTTTTTATTCAAAACTTTTTTGGGGTGTACACTTTATGTTTGATTAACTTGTTTTTATATTGTTGGTGCCAAAATCTGAACTACTGTGGACTGAATCTTTTTAATAAACTGAAAAAAATCTGTTTTTTGTTGGTGCATTTCTATTTTGTTTCTTATGTGATACGCAATGATGATACGCAAACGTTAATTTTATACCATGACTCACTAACTTTGGTAAGATCTGAGTTATTTAAAGGAAGAAATTAGAAGTTAATAACCACAAGCCATTATGACATAGCCTAACTTGCTAATATGCATGTTTTGAACTGTCAACAATAACTGAGAACCATGCGAGCTATGTAACGTGATCAAAGTGAGGATAATGTTGCAGCGTGTAGGCTCAGGTGATGCATTTCCAGCCTTCAGCAATATTAATTTTACTTCAGTGAGCTGACACCCTCGCCCTAGTAAAGGCAATGGATGAAGCTGGATGACCTCTACAGTAGGCCTAAATGTAATGTATTTCAGTGTTTTACACACCGATTTATTTGTGGCAGCCCCTGCGTTTTCTCACTATAGGGCATATCAGTCAGACCCCCCCCCCTCTCTCTCTGTGCACAGTTGCGCTGTCATTCTGTGGGAAACCTGTGTTTACAGACAATAATTGGGATTCATGTTGATAAATATGGGTGGGCAGGCCGTTTTTGCTATGTTGATGAAGTAGCCTTCAATATATTCCACCGTGTTGTCCACCTTTAGATGGCCTGCATTAAAACATCACCGGGCGCAGTGTCAGAGATGCTTTCTGTAGTCAGTCTTCAGAACATTTTGGTTTCCTCACGGCACGGTCACGTCAGTAACATCCGCCGTCGCATAATTAGCCTACATCCTCTAGAAAAGAGCAGTCGGATTCTCTGAGCCCCGCCGTCCTCTTTTCCTAAGTCCTTATAAATGCTCCTTCACATCTTTCCTTGACCTCATGACGTTTTCCATCGAGGTCAAGGAAAGGCGGTTAGGAATTTTTTTTTACTTTTCGGACGCAGCCAGAACGGACAATGCATTGAATGGGAGTACTTTGGGCGGTCACTGTGAATACATCGCACTGGGAAAAATATTCCATTCAACAGTAGGTGGCGGTAATGCAACATGTTTGATGCCGGCCGCCATAAAAGCCCAAAGAAGAAGAAGAAGGACGTGTGTTTTCGTGGCTGACGCGCGGAAGAGAAGCGTGGGACAGCGGTGTTGAGAGGCATCCTGTTAAACCTTCCTGAATACATGAGAAAATGGCAAACGTTTGCATCGACAGTTTAATCCTGAAGCTCCACGATGTGAACGCGGTGAAGTTTGGAGAATACAAGCTGAAGAGCGGCATGCTGACACCCATTTACATCGACCTGAGAGTGCTCGTGTCCTACCCAGTACTCATGAACCAGGTAAATTAAACACGTGCTGTTTTCCCCGCCGCACAGCGTGATTAACTTTATATGATATTTGACAAAGGAACTGCTGTGAAAATATCCCACTCGTCGACAAAATGTTGTTATAATCAGCCTAAAATGTCAATTGAATGAGGTATTGGCGCGCACGTGGATGTTTTAACAGCGGTCTGACAGTCCAACACTTAAGGAATAGTGACCGTAATAGAATGACATGTTTTAGTGAACCCTGACGCTTTCATGAGTTTTTACAAACACACCAACTACCAAAAGAGTTTTGAAACAAAGTGCGAGATTGATCGTTTTAGTTGACCTGCCTGTTTATCAGGGCTGTCTCTCTGTATGTCAATAAATAGACTGGAATAAATAAGAAACACCATTCACTATAATGTACTATAATACAAAGCACAATTCAAAATAATCATAGTTGAGACAACATGTCATTGTCTCAGTGTGGACACTTCATTTTAATAAAGAAGTGTTGATACTAGCATGCCATAATTTGACAGTTAAAAGGTTTCATAAAAAATCAAAACAGGGTTTGCCATCCTTTAGAGGTATCAGCAGAATGAATTCCCACTACTTCATTTAGTGTTAAACCTTGTAAGCATGATGGAAAATCGACTGGCATGTGTATTAATGTTGTGGACCTCTATGGGGCGTAAGTCGATCTTAGTATCATTGTAAATGGACAGATTGAGTCACAAATACATGTTACAACCTACAGGGATATCGCATAGAAGCAATACTCCTGAGTGGCTGACTACACGTGTGGATTGTAGTCGAACTGGCTGCGGTGATTTGTAGACAAATGGAAAGGGTTCTGCAAACTTTGATCTGCAAACAAAGATCTGAAACTTTAATGCTGAGCTTTGCACATAATTTGTACGCATGTCTTGAAACAGTGGTTTGAAAATACAAGTTAGACTGGTTGCGAAAATGGTGAGTGCATTGTCATTTTTATTTGATTGTAAAACAGCGAAACGGTAGTGTTGAAACAGTCTGTAAATAGAATATGACGCTCATGGGCAGACAAACCATCTTGCATTCATTCAAATTCTGTTTTTTTTTCGTAGACAAGACTCTGATTTCTGTTTGTGAATCATGATGTGTTTGTATTTTGAACCTATTTGTGGATCATTAAAAGTTTGCAGACTTTGAATCTGTTTGTAGATCGTTTTGTGTTTACAAATTGTAATATGTATTTGTGACTTATAGTCTGTGCTTTTACAATGATATTGAGATCAATTTAACCACATAGACTTTCCACTTGAAAACCTTTTTTTTCCCCTTTTTTTTATTTGTAGGTGTCAAGTCTCATCTATCAGCGAGTGCAAGAAGAGGGTCTACAGTTTGACTCGGTGTGTGGGGTTCCATACACAGCCCTGCCTTTGGCCACAATCATCTGTTCTCAGAATGAACTGCCCATGCTCATCAGGCGGAAGGAGTCCAAGGACTATGGTAAGTGGCTGAAAGACTATTTAAAAACCAAAAAATAATCTACTAAATATGAAAACATCCGTGTTCGTTATGATTTGTACCCATTAGGATACCTTGATACCAAATGGAGCTGCTGCTGCACTGCACTCTATGGATTGAAATGTTTGCTTATGGCGGCACCTCTGTCAGTGATGTTAGGTTAAAGACAAACACCTACTGTAACAACTGATAGCTAAGGGCCAACGTTATTGAAAGTAAACATTTTAAAAGATTGTGCAGAAGCAGTTTTGTGACCTCTGTGATCGCGAGCTGATTTACCATTTTTAGAAGGTCTCAACTATGGTGTTCCACATTTGAGAAAACAGTGATTGACAAAGTTTGATAAAGCGCAGGACAAACATAGCTTGTTTGTCAACCATTCCTAGGGCCTTACAAAGCTGATGAGATTATCGTCGAAAATCATGTTGGTCTTTAAAGTGGAGTGTCTCACTCTCCCCTAAGGCGGTATAAGCATCCTTGTGAATCAGCTGTGTCTGAGATGTTTAAACCACTGGACTTCACCAAGGCCTGTAAATCTGAGTAAAAGTGACACAATAACTGTCAGATTATCCAGAATAATGACTGATGAGGCTCATTATGTAACACTGCTAGGAACCAAGCGTCTGGTGGAGGGCACGTTTCGCGAGGGGGATACATGTCTGATCATTGAGGACACTGTGACCAGCGGCAGCAGCATCCTGGAGACTGCTGAAGTGCTCTACAAAGAGGGACTGAAGGTGCAGTATCAAAAAGACTACAGCTGGGACGATAATATAACATTGATGCTTCATAGTTTGATCACTGTAAAGGTTGAAAAAGCCCATCAAGTAATGTTACTGTGAAAGTCTTTTCAAAACAACAGCGACCTTAAACCTGGCCCCAGTGGGTGTAATTGTCTTTTAAAATCTTTTCTGTTTTTATTTTTATTTAAAGGTGACTGATGCCATAGTATTAATGGACAGAGAGCAAGGCGGTGTAGAAAAGTTGGCTTCTGAAGGAATCAAGCTCCATCCCATCATCTCCATGTCCAAGCTGCTCAATGTGCTGCTGGCAGCCGAACGCATTGACGCCGAAACTGCCCAGAGAGTCCGCAAGTTCATTCAGGACAATAACACTTTCAGGTACAGTATTCCCAGCCTGCCCACACACGCTCAGCTGTAAAACCGCTCTGCCTTTGTTTTGCCATGGCTCGAAGTTACCACTCAGTGCTGGAAAGTAATGCATGATGAAATGTCAGCAGTCAGAGGGGGCTACCACGTTTGTGAATAGGCATGTAGTTAATGCTAAAGTTAGCTAAGTTTCCTTGTGCTTTGCCTCTGCTGGGCACTCCCTTGTGGTGAGATAAGAGCTATGCTTTAGATGCTGAGTGTAGTCAGCTTTGGTGGGTGTTGTGAATGTGTGTTTTTACCGCATACTTTACATGCAACCATCACAAAGTAACATTTGCAACGTGAACATGCCTCTTTCAGCCCCAAGGAGGAGAATGGAAATGATGTTCCTGCCACCAAGAAGCCATGTGTGGAGCAGAACATGGAGCTGAGCTATGCAGACAGAGCCAAGCTACCAAGTATGTAGTCTTCGAGCATTTTATTTGCAACGTTACATCGTGTCATCAAGTTTAAAATTTTAGTTTTGATACTACTCATTGGTGGTGTTACAGACAAACACTTTCCACTCTGGGTCTGGTTATTTATAAAGTGGTTTTATACATGCCCTTCATATTAGTGTCATTTTAAATAGTGAAATATTGCATTTTGAAATGAAGCGCTTCATCCAGTCTCTCCCTTCTCTCGTCCGCAGACATTCACCCCCTGGCATCAAAGCTGCTGAAGATCATGGAGGAGAAGCGCTCCAACCTCTGCGTGTCCGCTGATGTGACGAGCAGCGAGGAGCTCCTTCAGCTAGCAGACACTCTAGGTCCCAGCATATGCGTGCTGAAGACCCATGTAGACATCCTAAAGGTTCGAGTGAAATCAGTCAGTGTTCAACAAGAGGAATGTCGTTAGGACATAAAAATAAAATCTATTGCTTTTCTTATGTGCCCCTAACAGGACTATACGGGCGCCTTCAGCCAAAAACTGCAGGCTTTGGCTGAGAAACACAACTTCCTCATCTTTGAAGATCGCAAGTTTGCTGACATTGGGAACACAGTCAAGCATCAGTATGAAGGTGAGAGGATTTTACTTGGTTTTGGTTTGTTTTTAAATGTTAAGCCATGTTCAAATTTGTAATTATGTGTGAAATAAACCTGTCTTCAATTGTATGTACCTTTTTATAACAGTGTACTCGTGTATCCATTTCGCAGGTGGTTTGTACCAGATCTCATCTTGGTCCCACATAGTGAATGCCCATGCGGTGCCGGGGCCCGGAGTTGTGAAGGGTCTGAGTTCTGTAGGAAAGCCTCTGGGCCGGGGTTGTTTGCTCATAGCACAGATGAGCTCCCAGGGGTCGCTGGCTACTGGCGAATACTCAAAGGCTGTGGTAAGCATGTGTCTGCATTCCCTAAGTTTATTCAAAAAGATATGACATAATTTAGTGTTAACAGTTTATACTTATTTATCTTTGTTATCTGTCTTTTCAGCTGAAGATGGCAGAGGAGCAGGCAGACTTTGTGATTGGGTTTATCTGTGGCTCTAAGATCTCCAAGAGGCCAGAGTTCATCCACATGACCCCTGGGGTGCAGATGCAGGCAGGAGGTGAATTTTAACTGCATTTTGATTAGACTTGTCCTTTTTCTTTGCATTTGGTTGATTTTGTTTTGTTTTAATGTTGTAACTTACATTCGCAAGTTTTATATTTGCATGTAATTCAGTCCCTCCAGGATTTTGATGATCTTTTTTTGGGATTTTTTCCCAGCAGGTTTTCTAAAAAAAATTGCGATGAAAGTTTCAATGTTCTTGCACATTTTTTTTTGCGATTTAAATTGTGAGAGTAAGTGAGAACTGCAAAAGTAGATCTCGTTTTTTTTACTCAGGACAAAATAATTTTAAGTTTAAAGTTTAAGACTTTTTATTCCTAAACTATGTTCATAAATTGCATGGGCTCACACACACTCAGCGCTCGTAATTGAACAGGATGCAACAGCCTGTGTCACAGTGATTTGACTTCTCCGACGTCATCCATGCGTTTCTGCCATTTTGCGGTGGCAAAGTGTTTGTCAGTAGATGATTTCCTTTTATGTTTGACCACAATATTTTGTGTTTTGCAAAACAGTTTAACCCTGCTTTTGTAAAGAACATGTGGATCCTGGTCCTTTGCTGTTATTATTTTAGCCTAATGTGTCTCCAACTAGAAGAGGCACATAAAACAGATCATACAGTGTCCTACATAGGCTTTTGGACAGTTATACATTTTTATATTGTTTTGTTCTATACTTCACCCAGTATGAACACATCAAGCATTCTTTTTTTTTTTTTTTTTTTTTTTGAACTTTTTATTTTCAGTAACAGTTTTATATCTACACATACACATGTCCAGCCCTGTCACAGTTCACATCTTATTTATGCAGAGCCTTCCGTATATTTAACCCACACCAAGGAAGCTGATCGTACGAGTCCAGCTCCACCAGAGGTCAGCCAGGGAATGTTGATGAAGGAAACAGTCCAGCCGAGAAACATCTCCCTCAGATAGACATTGGATCTGTTATAAGGCACTTATATTCATCAACATCCACGGATATATATGATACACTAATTACTGTGACAGGGACAACACTAAACATAATAGAAGTACAAGCTAAAGCAGTAGAATTACTCAAAAAAAAACTTTTTACAAAATACATTTAAAAGAAATACAAACAGGCATATAGAGGTGTCAAGGTTACAGTATGAAATTAGTTATAGGTCTCCATTTTGTTTCGAAGATCTCCATCTTGAGTTGCAGTCTTGATGTCATTTTTTCCATAATATAGACTTTTCTAATTCTCTCTCTCCACTGTGTGGTACTGGGAGGCTGTGGCCTCAACCAAGCACATGTTATGCATTTTTTTGCAATCAGAAGCAGAACCTTGATCAAATATTTATTGCTTTTGTCGATCGTGTCTGAGGTAATTATTCCTAAAATATAGACAGAAGCATCCAGATCCAAATAAATACCTAGAATATTCTTTATGTCTGTTTGCACCTCTTTCCAAAACTCGACCACCTTCGGACAGTCCCAAAATATGTGAGTGAAATCCCCCACCTTTCCACAGTTTCTCCAGCAAAGCCTAGATGTTTTACCATAATTAGATGTGATAATTGGAGTGTTAAAATAACGCATCTTAACCTTCCATTCAAATTCCCTCCATGTCGGGCTGTTGGTTAATTTGTGTCCAGATCTAAATGTTTCTTCCCACTCTTCATCTGCTATTATTATATTAGCCTCCAGTTCCCATTTCTCCTTAATTTCCTTATTATTAACATTGGATTCATATTGCAGGCTTTTGTATAGTTTTGAAATTAAGCCTTTTGTTGATTCACCTTTTGCTATTGATAATAGAATTTCTTCAGTCTTGGTCATATCTGTTGAGATTTTTTGCCCTTCACTATGATTCTGCAGGTAATGTCTAAGTTGTAAGTATCTGTAAAAGTCAGTTTTTTGTAGATTAAATTCCTGTTGGATTTGTTCAAAAGATTTCATTGTTGCTCCACTAAAAAGCTGTGCTATAAATACCAGTCCTCCATTTGTCCATCTCTCAAACCCTTTATCCATAGTGGCTGGGGTAAAATCTGGGATCTTCGCTATTTTTACAATTTTTGATATTGATTCAGGAAACTTAAATTTCTTTTTTATTCTTGACCAAATGTTAATCGCTTCCTTAATCCAGTAATTTTGAATTTTGAGATTTCTTTGAACTCTCCTTGATGTAAAGGGCAGTGTATCTAGGGACAGGTTTGGGCAGGCTCGTTGCTCCATATCTACCCATATTGTCTCTTGGTCCTTTGTTAACCATAGTGCTATGGCTCTCAGTTGAGCAGCCCAATAATAACTCTTTAATTCAGGTAAACCTAGCCCTCCATTACTCTTTGAGGACTGAAGGATTTTAAGTTTAATTCTCGCCTTCCTATTTTGCCATATAAACCTTGATATTCTTTTATCCAATTCTTTAAAAAAGGAGTTAGGAATGGAGACTGGGAGTGATTGGAATACAAACAGCAGTCTTGGCAAGACATTCATTCTGACTATTTCTACCCTGCCCCCAAGGGTCAGTGGTAGGATCTCCCATCTTTCTAGGTCTTTTATAATTTCCTTCTTCAGCTTCTCGTAATTTTCTGTGAATAATTGTGAAGTCTGAGGTGTGATAATTATACCCAGGTATCTAAATCCTTTATTGGTCCATTTGAATTTTACTAATTCATTCAGCTGTGTTGGGTATTCCCCTGATAACATCATTGCTACCGATTTACTTTCGTTACTCGCATACCCAGAGATATTCCCATATTCTTTAAGGCTCTCTAGTAGAGCCGGTACTGACTGGAGTGGCTCTGTTAACATTACTAATAGATCGTCGGCAAACAGTGATATTTTATGTTCCACCCCTCCCTCATCTCTTATTCCCTGGATTTGTTTATTCCGTCTTATTGCTTCTGCCATCGGTTCAATATTAACTGCGAATAGTAGCGGGCTTAGACAGTCCCCCTGTCTAACCCCTCTCTTGAGATCGAAAAATTCTGAACAGTGCCCATTAAGTCGGATTCGGGACTTTGGATTTTTATAGATTACTTTCACCCATTGGACAAATTGCTGTGTAAATCCAAATTTCAATAATGTCTGATATAGGAAACTCCATTTTACCCTGTCAAAAGCCTTTTGGGCATCCAAACTGATCAAAAGGGAGGGCTGTGATTTAAATTTTGTATATGACATTATATTTAGTATTCTTCTAATGTTATTTGCTCCCTGCCTCCCCGGAATAAACCCCGTTTGGTCTGGGTTAATCAATTTAGCTATATATTTTTGCATTCTCTCTGCCATTATACTTGTTAGTATTTTTAGGTCGTTGCATAATAAGCTCACGGGTCTGTATCCTTCACATATAGTTGGGTCTTTACCTTCTTTATAAATTACCGATATAATGGCTTCAGACCATGAGTTAGGGGGATCTCCCTCCGTTAATGCATAGTTGAATACCTTACATAGTACTGGCGTTAGTTCTTCCCTAAATGTTTTGTAGAATTCCCCTGGCAGTCCATCTGTCCCCGGGGATTTGTTGTTTTTGAGGTTTTTAATAACATTCATAATTTCCTGTGAAGTTATAGGTCGGGTCATTTCCAGCGACTCTTCTTCTGACAGGGTTGGGAGATTAATCTTTTTGAGGAAGGAGGATGTTACATCTTCCTGAGTATTTCTGTCCGTATCATCATATAGCTTTTTATAGTAGTCTGCGAATGCCTCAGCTATTTCTTTGGGTTGTATTTTAGTCTGCATAGTTGAGGGGTGTTTTATTTTGGAGACGTGTCTATTTATTTGGGCTTTCCTAAGTTGAAATGCCAAAAGGCGACTCGCCCTGTTGCCCATTTCATAGTATCTTTGATTCGTAAAGCGAAGAGAACCTTCTGCTTTAATAGTTAATATCTCCTCTAATTTATCTTTTGCTTTTTTAAGCTCACCCATTATGTTTCTATTCCCAAGTTTATGTTCCCTTTCCAATTTTTTAATCTTATTTTCCAACTCCCTTTGTTCTTTCATTCTAGCTTTTTTCAGTCTGGATGAAATTTCTATTATTTTCCCTCTTATCACTGCTTTTCCTCCTTCCCATAGTATTGTTGGTGAAACCTCCCCATTATCATTTATTTCAAAGTAGTCCTTAAGGGACTCCTTGATTTCTTTGACTATATTTGCATTAGAGATGATTGAGACATTCATTCTCCAATATCTGAAACAGGGTTCCTCATTTAAGCTTAGAGATAATACGTTAGGTGCATGGTCACTTATAGTTATGTTTTCTATGTTACATGTTACTGCTTTATGCATATGTTGCTGGGACACGAATAAGTAATCTATTCGAGAGTAGCTTTTGTGTGGGTTTGAGTAAAATGTGTAGTCTCTTTTTTTAGGGTTGATATTTCTCCAAACATCAATAAGACCAAGCTCTCTGGTAATATTATTTAGCGTTCTAGATTTTATTGTCAGTGGTCCATAATCAGAAGGATATCTATCTAGAATATTATTCTTAACCGTATTGAAGTCTCCCCCCATCAATATCATACCTTTTGCATCATTGGTTATTATCCTGACTATTTGGTTCAAGAAAGTGACTTTCTCTTCGTTTGGGAAATATACATTCATCACTGAGATTGTCATATCTCCTATTCGTCCTACGATCATTATGTATCTTCCTTCATTGTCCTTTACTTCTTTTTCAACTTCAAACGGTATCCCTTTCTTTATCAGAATTGCTACCCCTCTCCTTTTTTCCAAATGAGGCATAAAATGCCCGACTTACCCACTCCTTTGCAGCTTATTGTGTTCAATCTCTGTTAGGTGTGTCTCCTGTAATAGAGCTATTGAGCAGTGTAAATTTTTTAGTTGGGTCAAAATCTTCTTTCGTTTAATAGGGTGGTTCAGACCATGAACATTGTAGGATACTATATTTAGATCACTCATATTATTACCATTTCTGGAGCTGCACTGTACCTGACATCTCTTTGAAAAGAAAAATATACTACACATAACATAACCTCAACTGAGAAGGTTAAACGAGAACTAAGTACAAACACACTTGTTGGGACAGGAACCCCCAAATAAAGATTTGAACTCGAACAAGAGTCTTCCAAGAGTCTCATCATCAGAGAGCTGTGGCCTTCTCCCCGATGAGCAAGCACTGTGTGCTTTGACAGCTTCCTAGTAGTTGTCTAAAGCCCTAAAGACTCAAAACTCCTTGCTACTCTCCCCTAAGGAACACAGTTTTCTTGTAATTTAGTACATTACTTTACAACTAGCGTTTTTTTTCTTATTTTTATTTATTTTTTTTTTTAATATTAATATTAGAACGACTAACCCCTCCTTCCTTTGCAAATCGTGACCATTAAGCTCTCTATACAGACACGCATGTATGTCTACCTACTAAGTCAACGGCTGTCACGATGTCACTGCAGATGACGTCGTCACTCCAGGAGTGCCCTCAGATCCGCCTCTGTCATTTCGGGCTGGCTCTTTTTGCCCCCGTGTCCGGTCCCCTTTACCTTCTGCGTCATCAAATGTTGAATTCTCCCCAGTCTGTCCTCCTTCACCTTGATACCCATCCCCTTCAGCATAGGCGCCGCTTCCTCCACTGTGCTGAATGTCTTTGTTCCAGTGTCCAAAAACACTTTCAGTTGGGCCGGATAGGGGGACTGCGCCTTCACATTCATCTCCTTCAGTTGTTTGATGACTTCCCTGACCTGTTTTCTTTTCTTTTGGACCTCCGTTGTGTAGTCTTGGTTGAAATAAACAGGCCGCCCTTCACAGCAAATCTTCTGTTTCCAGGCCTGCTTTATCACTTGTTCCTTCATCTTATAATCCAAGAAGCGTACTATGATGCGCTCTCGGGGGACCGTGGTTGTCCTTTGGTTTGTTCACCAGTGAGCGGTGTGCTCTTTCAATACCCAAGTCCATCCCTTCTGTGATTTGAATCTGGGATTTAATAAATTGTGTTATAAAGCTAATGGTGTCGTTTTTCTCTGCACCCTCGGGAATGCCATGAATTCTTATGTTGTTGCGCCTCATTCTCGACTCCAAGTCATTGCATTTTTCTGATAGTATAGTCGTTTCCCGTAGCAAAAATGTCGCCGCCCGCTCCATCCGTGTCATCTTATCTTCATTATTTCCCAATCTTTCCTCCATGTGAGCCACCTTCTGCTCCAGGGACGTGGTCCTGACCATGAGCTCTCCAATGCTTGCCTCAAGTCTAGACAATGCTTTCTTGTTGTCTGACACCGCTTCCGCATGTTCTTTTCGCAGCCCCCTTAGCTCGTGGAGTATGGCCGAGTCCCGGTCATCGTTCGGCGGATCCGATTGCTCCGCCTCGTGGCTCTGCACTTTCGCCGTTCCGGTACTCTTTTCTTTTGCACCTTTCTCCTCCGTATTCTTTCCTTTCTTAACCATATTTTCCATGGATGTTCTATAGCACTTTAAGAGCAGGTTTTCTTTGAGTTCTTCTGTTTTTACCTTATTTTAACGCTAGTTTTAGTCTTGTTCCTCTGAGCAGCCTTTTCTCCTATCTCCTACCACATG